>JAQQSO010003343.1:0-13631 GCA_028658305.1 Pachyuromys duprasi
GGAGATGAGGGAGGGAGTGGGAGGGTAGGAGGGAATGGGGGAGGGGGCTACGCCTGGGATTCAAAGTACCCAACCTGTGATTGAGATAAAAATAAATAAATTAAAAAATATATTATTGTTATTGTTAGATGAATAGAAAGAATCATTATAAGGTAATAAAAACAAAGTGTTCCTTAAAGAGTAAAAGAAATATATGTCCACAACAGTCAGGGAGACACTGACATGAAAACCATCCAAAGAAAACAGAGAGTTTACTCAGCTTGCTATGGGGAGGAAGTAAACCACCATCACTTGAATTTGGCATGTATGGAAAGACAGTCGGGAGCCAGGAAAAGAAAAAGCAGAGGCTTCAGGCATGCTCTAACTGGAGTTGCTGGAAGAGGGCTGAGCAAAAGCGACTATCTTTTGTGATTGGTTTGAGGAGCGTATTTCGCTTTCTCTGATTGACCTGAGTTGGTTGCAGACCTATGATTGGAACAAAAACTAAAGAGAGTGGAAGTTGTTTGAGTACTCTGACTATTTTGGGCAGGCAGCTTTCAGAGGACTTGTGGTTTAGCTGTCTGGGCTTCTAATGTGGGTCAGGGTTTTATTTTCATATGCTGTCTAGCCGGTGTTTACATAGTCACTGTCTTAAAAGAAGTGCTCCTTCTGGGAACTGAAAGTTCAGTGTGTAGAGGGTTTGAACCTCAGAAGAAGAAGAAGAAGAGAGAATTGGGAGAAGAAAGCAGAGTACACAGAAACCATGTCATGTACCAGGGTGATGTTGACCTGTCTGAGTATTTTTAACCATGGCTCACTCATTTCAAAAGAGGAAAATAACAAAAGTCATGTATAAGAACTTCATGTCTCGGGAACATATATGCTTATAACTATAGCAGAATAACTCCTTCTTTTCCCAAAGATGCCTATGAGATAAATGACTATGATCCACTACAGAACCAAAGTAGACTATACAGATGCAATTGAGGTAAAGACCTTGACATTAGGTTTCTCTATACTTTCCAAAAGGACTCAATATAATCCATAATTCCTTAGAAGTAAAAGAGTATGGGCAGCAGGAAAACAATGATCAGAATATATAAAAATAAATCAGAGATGGAGAGTGTGTCAGATTGACAGAGACTAGCTTGCCACCACTAGCATTGAAGATGAAGGAGGACAGTCCCAAGCTGACAAATGCAAGCAAAAGTAGCCCTCAGAAGATAACCAGCAAGAATATGACAGTGTCACACACCCACAACACACACGAACCAAAACAGAGATTGCCTCACACACTTTAGCAAGAAACACCGCCCTGCAGATACCTTGATCCCAGTTGACAGAGTGCTGAGGTCACAGATTTGTGTTATTTTAAGCAGTTAATTCAGTGATGGATTTAGTACAGCGTTCCTTTTCTCTCTCAAGTAATTAAAAAAAAAAAAAGGTGTTCCAAACCCTTCTCTGGGCCAATATAAATCCGCATTTCCCAGTTTGTAACTGGAATATCCCAGCAGATGTATTACACTAACCTTGGTATTGGTAGGCTTCAAGCTCCTCTTAGTGAACTCCTCTCATTGGCTTGCCTTGCTATGAGTTTCCTTCATTGAATTCATACTATATACACTAGGCAACATGTACCTTTGTTTAATTTCAGCACGAAGCTCAAGAGAACAACAATTTTATTCCTATTACACACATGAAAATTGGTATCAAGAGAACCTGGGTGTTGTCAAATGGAACAGTCCCTAGTTAGTCCCACACTGAGTCTGAGGTTTTCCCTACTACAACATACCATCTCCTCTGTTTACACATGTTCCCGAACAAGAAAAACATGGCTTTTCCTCATCCTCAACATCTAAGTACTGAGACCTCATCATAATATCAGATTTTTTTTATTATCCTTTTATGAGGAATCTTTAATGGTAACCAATCAATTTTAATTCAAGCAACATGGTAATCATGAGTTGCCATTAAACACATTTTATGTGTTTAGGTATTCATGCCCTGTTACATAATTTATGTGTAATATCCCAGAATGGAACACCTTTCTTACTTGAGCTTTGTACAGTTTACTTGATATAATGAAACTTCTACAACTTTTCTGTGAGGTGATAGTGTGGGGTGTATGTGTGGGCGTGTGAGTGTGTGCGTGTGTGTCTGTGAGAATAGGAGGGATCAAACCTGAAGTTTTGTGAATTCTAGGAAAGCACTGTACCGTTGAGCTGTATCTCCATCTGATCCCAAGGGCACAGCAACACATTCAGATAACTTAGTCAAAGGAAGTTGGAGGAATCACTTGACCTCTGTGTGCCTACAGTCCTCCTTTGTGAAAGAGAGATGCTAACAGTGCCACCTGGCGGCTCTTAGAAGAATTGCAGAAGATCACTGCTGTAAACGTTTAGTCTCACTTATCACTAAGACTGGTAAGGTTCAATGACAACTAACTCTCCATGTGCCCAAGTGACTGTCTCTTATCAATCTGGAGGCCTTGAAGTTGAAAGCTCATTTGAACTCTGTTTGTTCCAGACATTTAAGACAAGATTGACTCTTTGAAGGAGTAAAACTTCTACAAGATTCTCTCATAGTCAACACCACATTTCTGTTTTAATGATTTATTTCTTTATAGTTTATGTGCATTGGTATTTTACCTGCATGTGTGTTGTTATGAGGGTGTAAGGTCCTCTGGATCTGGAGCTACAAACAGTTTTCAGCTGTCATTGGGGTGCTGGGAATTAAATCCAGGTCCTCTGAAAGAGCAGCCAGTGCTCTTAACCACCATGACATCTTTCCAGCCTCCACATGCCTGTTTTAATTAAGCTCATTTTTGCTTATTTGATTTTTGAAAATTTGGAGAAATTTTGAAATGTAGAGAAAAATAAGCATTCTCAAACTAATATGCAAAGATTGCATGGGGCAGTTGGGTGGTGGGGCTACTGTGGAGGTATTACTGGAAATACTATAAAAAATATCAAACACCTAGTGACAAAAATTAACTGCAACTGGAACTCAAGGAACATGATAACTGTGATTCTTTGTCTTACAGAGTGCTGGCTTACCTTTAGTGCTGGCTTATCTCATCTTAATAGGTCTGTTTCTTTGCTCCCTTTCAAACCCAGTTGCCTCTACATGGCCCATTTTACCATTGTCTCACAAAGGCCATCACATCTGCCAACACCACCTCAGTACATAAGATCCCAGAACAATCTATCCGCCAACTCAGTCCTCTCAGTTGGTCAAATCTAGACTTCCTTGGGAGAGTGAAGAATGGGGTAAGGCCATCTCTTTCAGCGAGACCACAGAAATTATATACGATAGGGCATGGGCTTTTCCCTTTGTCCCCTCAGCAGTGACTACAACTGGAACAGGATTATATAGAACAAAAAATATAGAGAAGCTCTGTTATAAGAAAAGATGACTAGATCTTTCAGAAAGCAAGTTTCTGGTGAAACAGAAAGGGGAGAGAAAGGGAGAAAGAGAATGAAAGAAGGGAGGGAGGGAAGGAGAGGGAGAGAGGGAAGAAGAGAAAAAAATGAGGAAGAGGAAGGGAGGGGCTTGCAGACAGGCAGACAAACAGCCAACTAGAAAATTACAACAAAATTTGTTTTGGTCACATGTCCAACCTGTCAGATATGTGCTAACTTTCTTTGATTCACACCTGTAGACTCATATCACCAATTTATTGAGTGGTCGAAGAACAATTTTAACTCTCTGCTGCTGCTGTAACAAATGACACAAAAATTGTCCTGCAGCTCTGGAGGCCAGAAATCCAAATCGTTTTCAAGAAGGTTAGGTCAAGACGGCAATAGAATCGCCTTCTTCTGGGAAGCTCTCAAGTAAAATTCACTTCCTTGCCTTTTCTGAGTGGTGGAGGTTCCCTGCATGCCTTCCTTGAAGTCCCTTCCTTCATCCCCCCCCCCATCTGTACTCTCCAGTCTGTTTCAATCCTTATATCCCCTCTGATATAAGATCATCCAAGATAATCCCATCTCCACATCCTTAACTTAATGACATCTGTAACGTTTCTCTTGCCGCCTAAGGTAATGTCTTTACAATCTCTAAAATTCAAGACAGGGGCATGTTTGGCGTATAAGGAGACATTACTCAGTCTACAGTTGAGCTGAACATGAAACATAAGACAAATGTGAGTTAGTCAACTTATGTAAGCCTTTCCTAGTAGGCACTCTCATATTTGAAGTCTTAAAGTGAACAAGAATTCCTGCATGTATATTCACAAGTTTTCCCTTTTTTCCAAGACTTGTTTCTCCTAGTAAACCCATAAAACGTATATTTCTGACAGATATGAAAATGCACTTAGACAGCTAAAGAAAAGTACAAAGTATGTGATTTCAGTAGCCAACTCATTCTTTTCCTGTTAAACCTTGAAACTTGACATTTGAAAAAGAAAAGCTATGTCACAATCTTATGTTGTAAAATTTTCTGCCAGTTTGAGAGCATAGAATTTTACAAGGTTCCACATGTCCCGTAATCAAACTTTTGAATGGGTCGTCAAGCACATACAAGGGGGGGGGAGGAAAGGAGAAACCAAGACAATAGAGACAAAGAGAGAGAGACAAAAACAGAGACACATAAAGAGACAGAGAAAGAAACAGAGACAGAAAGAGTGTGTTCCTGGACAAAGACAATAAGAGACTCTTAATTTTTTTTTTACATGCTCTTTGAGAAAATGTTTAAACAGGGGAGGCACACAATGGCCTTTCCAAGTTTAAGCCATTTCAATCTCTTCAACAGATCACTGCACAAGAATGAGCAACTACTTGCTGAATTCCTGCCTCCTGTAAGCACCTCCCATGCCCTCCTATTCAGGAGAAAGTCTGTACTATTAATCAGCTACGGCTGAGGTCAAAGACAAAAAGAGCTCTGTGTAGTGACCAGGTGATGACTGTGTGTATTTGGCAAGAGTCTGTTCTCACTACCCCCAGATCACTCAACTGACTAGCAACTTTTGTACCTCTCCTTCCATGCTCCAATTTCTCTGCCTCTGTGCTCTTGAATGCTGACTCACACTGTGTCCACAAACTTCTGTAACACATTAAGCTGACTCTCAACATTTACTGGATTGGTACAGCTCCACAGTTATTTAGCTAAAAGCATTGGTGAAGGGCAGGAGAAGCAGGGGAGAATTCCTTATCTGTACAGTGCTTCTCTTGTCAGCCTGAGGACTTGAGTTCAGTTCCCAGAAACCATATTTCTTAAAGCGGGGTGTACTTAAATAGACTTGTAATATGAGAGCAGATGAGACAAACACAGACTATATACCTGGATTACATACAAAGTTCAGGGTCAAATGGAACCCTGTCTCAAAAACAAGGGGCCTGAGGAAAGGCATCCAAAGTCTCTCTTCTGTCTCTTCTGGCCTCTACAAGCATCATATGCACACACACACACACACACACACACACACACACACACACACACACTCACACACACACTTTCCCTCTGCATAACACACAGAATAAGTAAATCTTGATAGAAAATATCTTCAGAATTTGGACATTTTAGAAAGGAAAAGGAGAGCATGTATCATATAATATGTTAGCATCCCCAGTGGGTCTGGGTGAGTTTTATATATATAGATACAGATAGATAGATAGATAGATAGATAGATAGATAGATAGATAGATAGATAGATAGATAGATAGAGATATAGATATATACAGTATCTTCATCAAATATGGTGAAACTAAGATGATGAGAGACGTTCTCACACACATTCACTTCCACTTACGATGCCAGTTTAGTTGTAGGAAGTCTTCAACAGGAACCCTCGGGTTCCCAGAGCTGCGGGGAGGGGATGCTGGAGCTCTCTAATAAGACTGGTAGCAGTCATAGTTCTGAAGATTATTGTTATTTTATTCTTTACCATCCAAATTGGAAGCTCGTTAAAAACTGCATGCAAACCTCAATGGAAAAAGTCTTGGTAGCATGAAACGTTTACTTCATTGATAGACAAAATCATAGCAGACTTCCAGGGGTTTTTCATAGTTTTTGGTGCACTTAATACTGAGCACTAGGACTCTTTTAATTAATTTCTTTTTCATTGATTACAGTTTATTCACTTTGTATCCCAGCTATAGTTCCCTCCCTAATCCCATCCTCCCTTCCTCATATCTTCCCATGCCTTTCCCCAAGTCTACTAGTAGGGGAGATCCTTCTCCCCTTCCCTCTGACTCTAGCATATCAGGCCTCATCATGAGTAGCTGCATTCTCTTCCTCTGTGGCCTGGTAAGGCTGCTCCCCCACCTCAGAGAGCGGTGATCAAAGAACCAGCCACTGACTGTCAAAGACAGTCCCTGTTTCTAGGGTATCCACTTGGAGACTGAACTGCCATGGGCTACATCCATGCAGGGGTTCTAGGTTATCTCCATGAATGGTCCTTGGTTGGACTATCTGTCTCAGAAAAGACCCCTTTGTCCAGATTTCTTGGTTCTGTTGCTCTCCTTGTGGAGCTCCTGTCCTCTCCAGGTCTTTCTATCTCCCCCTTCTTTCATTAGTTTCCCTGCACTCTACCCAAAGTTTGGCTATGAGTCTCAGCCTCTGCCTTGATACCTTGCTGGGCAGTCTTCCAGAGGCCCTTGTGGTAAGCTCTTGTCCTATTCCCAAGCAAAGGACACTGTAGTCTGAACAAAATGACAGCCTACAGACTGGGAAAGGATGTTGACCAACCCCATATCTGACAGAGGGCTAATATCCAGTATACATGAAGAAATCAAGAAGTTAAAAAGCAACAAATCAAGTAATCCAATTAAAAAATGGGGTACGGAACTAAACAGAATTATCAATAGAGGAATATCAAATGGCAGAGAAATAGTTAAAGAAATGTTCAACGCCTTTTGTCATCAGGGAAATGCAAATCAAAACAATCCTGAGATTTCACCTTACACCCATCAGAATGGCTAAGATCAAAAACTCAAGTGACAATACATGCTGGAGAGGATGTGGAGAAAGAGGAACCCTCCTCCTCTGCTGGTGGGAATGTAAACATGTACAACCACTTTGGAAACCATTCTGGTCCTTTCTCAGACAATTAGGAATAGAGCTTCCTCAAGATCTAGCTATACTACTCCTAGGTGTATATCCAAAATATGTTCAAGCATACAACAAGGACATTTGCTCAAACATTTTTGTTGTAGCTTTATTCACAATAGCCAGAATCTGGAAACAACCCAGATGCCCCTCAGTTGAGGACTGGATACAGAAACTGTGGTACATTTACAAAATGGAATACTACTCAGCAATTAAAAACAAGGAAATCATGAAAATTGCAGACAAATGGTGTGAACTGGAAAAGATCATCCTGAGTGAGGTATCTCAGAAGCAGAAAGACACAAGTAGTATATACTCACTTATTAGTGGATATTAGAAATATAACATAGGATAAACATACTAAAAACTATACACCTAAAGAAGCTAAACAAGAAGGCAGACCCTTGGTAAAATAATCAATGCTCACTCAGAAAGACAAACGGGATGGACATAGGAGGAGGGAGAAAACAGAGAATAGGACAGAGTACTAGGATTTTGATGTTAGACAAAGTTCAGTCCTAACAAAATTTGTTATTTTGGTAATTTTGCACACAGCTTTACGCCCATAGCCCGAGTTATGGGGGCCTCTTGCTCATAGGCCTCAATGGGAACATGGAAGAGCAAGAGAACCACTGGGTTTGACCTAATGACTGACACATACTACATACTCAATAAAAGATCATCTCTGTACTCCCTGGTTTTATGATTGTTATTGACCTAAATGAATTAACGAACTATTTACTGAATGCCTCCTTGGAAGGGAATAGACCTAGATAACAAGGCTCTACAGACAGAATTATTTGTCCGTCACACTATAAGCAATTCAAGGGATTCCCTTCTATCCATGTTGTGAGTATATAGCACAGTCATCTAGGCAAAAGACAAACCCGATATGCTCTGACCAGAATTAAATGAAACATGCTCACAACACAAATAGTAAAGAGTGTGAGAGATATACTATGAGATTTTCAAAGTGCTATGAGGTGATAAATGATAGCTAATATATGGTAGATAGGTAGATAATAGATAGATGATAGATAGATAGATAGATAGATAGATAGATAGATAGATAGATAGATAGATAGATGATAGATTAATAACCAAAAATGATAGATTGATTTATAGATAATAGATATATAGATGATAGATTGCTTGAAAGATAATAGATACATGATAGATAAATAATAAATGGTTGATGGATAATAGAGAGATAATACAGAGAGCTAGATATCTTCTGTCTTAGAACAGATGAAGATTTAGAGCAAAGGAATCATTTGTGCTCATCCTTGAACAGGCAGAACTAAGGATTAAGGAAAGGCCATTCTAAGAATGAAGGTAATTCCTTCAAATGTGAAAGGTACACAGTGTTTTTATTAAGCAGTGACTTGTTGTTTGGGAACTTGCATGCTCATACACAAAGGCAATAGTGACTTAGAAGGCTTCAGAAGTTACTAAATCTAAGTCAAATAAAACATAACAACACAAAAAGAAGAAAGCTAGTTATTAAGTCTTGACAGACTGAAATATGTTTTTTTTTCAATCTTTCTCTGGTTTAGCAGGAAACAACCTAGCCTATTGTGACTTAGACCAAGTTTTAGGAAAGTTGACATGGTAGTATTAGTAGGAAAGACAAGAGGACAAAAGGGGAGAAAGTAGGCAGATCTGTCCTTGAGTGTGTCAAAAAGTCTTGTTGAGAATAATAAACAGCTGAGGGCTGGGAGGATGTTGATCAGGGGAGAAAGCTAATGGCTGCAAAGGCACAAAGAAAGTCTACTACAAGTGGCAACCAGTGAGAGGAAAGAATCAAGACACTGAGCTTATTTGGAGTCAGTTGTCAGAACTTGAGGTATCACAGTGCAAAGAAGAAAGAAGATAGAGGGGTTGGGTCAGCAAGATAGAAAATTATAGATTCACCTTTCAACCAAACTATATATCACTTCTTGTTCAAAGCCAAAAATAAAAATAATCAATCATGTGCAATAATTTTACATTCAACCAACAGCCTCCATTTTGGTTCATATCTCCTGAGTTCAGCAATGGGCTTACTTATCTTGGGTTGCCCCTGTTCGTGGGGGAGGGGGTACAACCCTAAAGTCTAGAGCTTCTTTTAAGCCTCTGTGTTGTGCATACATTTTGTGAAAAAGAGATCACCCAACTTTGTTTGAGACAACCACTGCAAGGCAGGCACTGGCAGAATGGGATTTTTCCTGTAAGGATTTATGTAGCTTGTTCATATGAATCCTGCAGCATCATAAAAGCTGTGGGAGTGTGGAAAATTTGGGGATGTAGGAAGAGGAGCCACTCTCAGGTCATATGATTATCCATCCTGTGTTTAGAAGATGCTCCCTAAATTTTACACTCATTTCGTTTCACTTCATTTGCTTTATCTAGTACTTCTAAAAGTTTTATGAACTCTTTTCCAGGACCAAGTAATAATAAAGAGTGTGAATTTAGGAGCCATATGTTGTAGAATATGGGGTTGGCAAACTTTTCCTGCAAAGAACCAGATCACTAATATTTGGGGCTTTGAAGGCCATATGGTCTCCACCCAGCCACTCACTTTTTCCATTGTGGTAGGGTAGCAATCATAGATGATGCGTAATGAATGGTCATGGCTGTGTTCCAGTAAAACTTTATTTACAAAAACAGGTGGTAGGCCAGATTTTGTCCCTAGGCCAGGTTTCCAAGCCTATTTGTATATAAAGTATAACTATATCTTAAATTTAGATCTCAGATCTATTTACCAAATGTATGGACTTGCACATCCCCAGCTATAAAATATGACCATGATGTCTTCCTTATTAGTTTGAGAGTGAGAGAAAATGTGTGTTAAAATGTCTAAATAAAACACCCAGTAGAGAAATGAATGTTTCTTTTATTTATGTATTATAAGAAAAGTTAAGACAAAATTATTCCATGTGATTTTTAGTAATTATCTGAAGTGAAAACTTTTATAATATTACTTTCTATTCATGGAGAAACTGAGTCACTGAATGACGCCAAGAAAAACTGTTACATACAGTATACCATGTAGCGGATGCTTCCTAGTTCATCTCTACTAAATGAGCTCCAGAGACATGGAAGTAACCTCTGTGTGGGCACTGGGAGATCGGTGCAGCTGAAATCCCCTAACCTTTCAGGTTCTTCACGGCTTTCATGATCCTCATGGGTGACACACTTTTAAAAAAAATAGTTTAATACAGCAGATTTTGGAAACTGACCTTCACTGAGCTATCTTACATAAATAAAATCCTTATTCCTGCCTTCTTCGTACCCACATATCCCTCATTCCTCCAAAGAGGAGCTCACCTGCCCAGGAAAACCAAAATATTACTAAGAAAGCTATTGCAAACCCATTTCAAAAATTTTATCCTATAATCACTGTGAAAACTTGCAATTTCAAAGCTACCCCTTGGAACAGCAAGCTGGATTAATTATGCCAGACTGCAGCAATAACCTTGAATTAAAGCCTCAACCTTCTATTTTTAAGAAACACTTGCCTTTCTGGTTGACGAAACCTGTCGTCCCATCAGGTAACAGACGTGACCAGGAAAGAGAGAAGCGGTAATGAGTCAATCCAAGCTGTTTGATACATTTCAAATCTTCTTCCCACAGAGTGTAGCTGCCACAAGCTACATCACCAGTCTGGTTCTCAAACACTCGCTCGCCTCCCTGATGGGTGAATGTGTCCCAGACACAAGGGCCTCTTCCATCTGCATCCCAGCCTCCTGAGAAAAGGAAGGAAATGAAACGAGCACAGGCTTGACGTTAAGAGGCATATGTGGAATGTAAATATTTGTCACCAAAAGAACGTACCTCATTAACTCAATGTACCGTATTTATAACTTTAAAATGTGCCTTTAAAATAACATGCATGAATGGGTTATGTGTTTAACTGTCCTTGATCCCTGAAGCTGACTAGTAGCAAATGAAAACGTATTGCATAGCGCTGTGGCATAGCAGGCTTTCATGGTTCATTATCCAAAGTGCTCTCGGGAGGTAAACAGAGGCAGTCCTCAGCTTATGAACGTTGGAATGACAAGCACTGCTGCCTTGAAAACATTACTCCTGGTGGCGACAGACAATTTTGTCCTTGCCTATCAGTCTGAAGACCATACCTCTGCTGGCTACATTTTAATCCCTTCTTTTTTTCTCTGGGAGGGAATTCTTTAATGGTCCAGCCTGTTCTTTGTGGGAAAACAAAAAGTTTTCTCTGTTGATATTGTATTTGAAACACCTTTGTTTGTACTTGTATAAATTCAACAGATGTTTTGCATCAAGCACTATGCCCAGTGAAGGAGATACTTGGGAAGTGCACACTCTCCACACTGCTGAGGAACTTACCAATTTCTATTACCATTGTAAAACTGCCAATTTGTGTGCAGATGGCAGAGGAGGACTCCCCCTTTCAGTGGACTAGAGAAAGGGGATAGAGAGGAAGAAGGAAAGAGGGTGGGACTGGGAGGAATTGAGGGGAGGGACTTCAATAGGGATATACAATGAATAAACTGTGAAAAAAATCAAATTTTTAAAAGTAATTTTTAATAATTTGTTATAGCTTAAATAGTTGGTTTTATTTAAGGAATAACTGTATGAATTCATATGTAGTATAATTGTTAATGGAAAATATTTGGGTGATACTTTTTCCCCTTCTGTGATGGCAGGCTTTCCTAAATATTTTCACTTCCTCTTATTTTATTTAATACTTGACATGACTTAGTTTGATATGGATATCCTTACTCATAAAATATGGTAGAAATTAAGAATTTCCTGTTATGACTGTATAGAATATTGTCCGCCACAAAAATTCTACACAGGTGTTTTTGTTGTTCTATGATAGTAAATACTATGTATCTATTTTCTAAAATAAATATTTTTTCACCATAAAAAACACCCATATAAAGGACATGGCCTTCACAGAAATGCAGGCAAGACAAATGAAAAACTATTATCCAGTTGTGAGCTAAAGTCAGAGGAGGTTTCTTTCTGCTTGGTTATTTTATAAACCTAAAACTGATCTAAAATAGAAAGTCTATGGATTTAAGAACATACATAGCAGGGCTGTTAAGTTTTGTACATTTAAAGGTATGTGAAACAAGCTGTAAAGCCCAAATCTAGCAGTATAATCTAGGAATGGTAGATTTAGGCTAGTGCTTACATTGGAAAGGAAAGGTGCACTGGAATTAGGATGAAATGCAAGAGTCTTTCCTAGGTGTTTCTCCCTAATTAAGATTGAAGTCATATGAGGTGACTATTATATAATCTATGATCTCTCTTAAAATCCTGAAATGTTTTATCGTAACCTCTCTGTACGAAAAAGTTCACAGCTGGAATATTGTCAGAAACAGCAGTGACAAGAACCTTCTGGTCTTCACTGGGCGTCTATGAACTCATGTTTTGTGAATAATTCTAAAAGGACCAACTGTGGTCTCCAGCCTGAAAAAGGAGGATGTTGGTTCTGTATATTTAAAAAATGATGGGAGGTGATTAGAAAGAGATGAAAGAAGCACCCGAAAGGGGAGTCTGACAGAAGCAAAAGTGACTGTACATATCAAGGCAAGTTACTAATGACTACACAAAGACATAGCGCCGTCCCTGTCAACTGAGCAAGGACTTCTGGTGTTTTACTCTACTGTAGTACAGGCACAAACATGCAAACGTAATTTTGCAGTATCGTTCTTATGGATTAGATGATTAGATTAATAAACAAAGACTCTTAATCTGAAAAAATTTAACCAGTGTAGTGCTAGCTAATATTTTCCTGCTGGGTGTGTTTAAAAACACATGGAAATATATAATGAATGGACTTTTGAGTACACTTCACAAATAATAATCCACAATGGCCCTTACAGTAAGTTCCTTGTCACCAACTCATGTTGATAGAAAGTTTTCATTTTGTCAAATTCTTATTTCTATTACCATCCAATGATTATAACCTGACAAAATTGTGAGTTCTCTCATGACTATTGATTGATACTTTTAGTTGAAGAAACAGAGAAAAATCAAAGGAAAACAAGAAAGAGGTTTCAGAACTTGATGTGTTCGCCCATGACACCAGCACTCCGGAGGTAAATAAACATTTTTTTTCACAGCAAACTATTGCTTCCTCAGTATTAATGTGCTACTCGCATTGTACCAGCCACATATATGAAGGACTCTGTTCCATGTGTATTGTTAATGTTTGCTCTATCACTTACTTAAGCCTAGGGTGAACAAAGTGAGCTGTACCACATGTGGCACCTGTGGTGTAAGTCCCCTCCCTGTGGCCAGTCTCAAGCAACCCATGTGGTGGCATGCAAAAGGACTGGGAAGACGCACACTAGCACACGCCTTAAACTTCTCCGTGTACAGGAAGCTACATAATCTCCGTGGAACAGGTAAGAATATAAATTATGACTTTGTATGTTTATTAGCTTAACTTTACTGTAAATTATATGACTATGAGTTTCTGTAACTTTATTATTTTTTATTTTTTTGTTATCAATCACAGGTTAGGTACTTTGCATCCCAAGCATAGCCCCCTCCCTCATTCCCTCCCACCCTCCACAACCCTCCCTCATCTCCTCTCCGCCCCCTCCAAGTCCACCAACAGGGGAGGACCTCTTCCC
>JAQQSO010003344.1:0-13629 GCA_028658305.1 Pachyuromys duprasi
GTGCTGAAAAGAAGGTATACTCTTTTGATCTAGGATGAAAGGTCCTGTAGACATCTATTAGGTCCATTTGATATAGGGTGTCTGTGAGTGCCCTTGTTTCTCTGTTTTGCTTCTGACCGGATGATCTGTCCCTTGGTGAGAGTGGAGTGTTGAAGTCTCCCACTATTAGGGTGTTGGGATCAATGTGTGATTTCAGTTTAAAAATATGGAACGCTTCACGAATTTGCGTGTCATCCTTGAGCAGGGGCCAATGCTAATCTTCTCTGTATCGTTCCAATTTTAGTATATGTGCTGCCGAAGCGAGCACCACAATGGAAATTAAACACCTTTTCACTTCAGTTTGTGGAAAACAAATTGTTACCCTCATACAGTCATGATTTAAAATATAGTGTGTAAAATATCACAATACAGGGTTTTATAGGAAACAGAAGATGGTTGTGGTAATTTCTAAGGCTTATTATAGTTAAAATAATACAGGACAAAGAAGGGTAAGTGAATCTTCCTGGCTCACCTCTAAATAAATGCTGTCATGAGAAATGAGTGAAACAACAAACATTTCTACCACTTATCATTCGCCTAAGTTGGACAAGCACATTCCCTCAGTGAGGCCATTAGCCTCTGCCCAAACATGCCCATATTTATAAATGGGTTGAAAAGATGAGGTGGCAATTCAGTCAATAACCTTTGACACTAATTCAGACAAATCTTGTGCTCCTCACAATGACAGATTACTCTAGAAAATTAAGTGTCGAAAGCACCACAGTATGATGTTGATGGATCAGTTGATTCTTGCAGGTCTGCTTGCATCAGAGTAACAGCCTCCTTCGGACACAGATGGTAAGTTCAGGAAAGGACAATTGAGTATCTCATCTCTTCTGAAAGCAGCGGATGAATTTTTATGGGATAGCAGGGTGATGGTTCTTTTTGCCCAAGGAAAATACTCCTGTTCAGCTAGTGTCTCTTTAAGATGCTCTTCTGGCAGTGTCAGCTGAGAGAAAGACCACACTTCTTTTTTTTTTTTTTTTTTTTGGTTATGATCTTTTTTTATTTTTTTATTTTTATATCAATCAGAGGTTAGGTACTTTGCATCCCCGGCGTAGCCCCCTCCCCTTTTTCCTCCCACTCTCCCCATCCCTTCCTCATCTCCTCCCCACCCACTCCAAGTCCACCTACAGGAGAGGATCTCCTCCCCTTTGATCCGACCCCAGTTCCTCTTGTCTCCTCAGGGCTGACTACATGTCCTCCCCTGGGATCTAGCCAGGCTGTTACTCCCTGGCGTTTATGGGGGAGAGTCAAAGAGCCAGCCATCGAGTTCATAAGACCACACTTCTAAATATTGCATCTCTACTTCTAAATGAACCCACCAAAGACAGCCTGTGCCCGTAGCATGATCTTTAAAAACAATGTTGACTGTGAGCAACTTTCCTGTAACTTGGATATATTTTACTCATCTAATGATTTTTAATCTTTTTCAATTGTACATAATATTTTCATATTAATAAATGAATGATATGTGTTAAATTTAAATGTTCTTCAAAAACAGAATCCTTTACAAGCTAAATTACATTTAGAAAATTAAGTCTATTTGGAATTTAATTAAGGATGTGAAAGGATCCTGAACAATTTCAGACAGAAGCAACAGTAAAATTTTCCTTTTGGAATCTCTATTATTCATGTAAATACTTCCAAATACCAAATTCCTTATAAAGATAGTCATATATAAAACATGGTTTTTATTTTTAATTTTGTACTGCTGAGGAATTTGCACTGTTGTTTCTTTTAAAGGGTCCTCAGAAGTTAAGTGAAATTATTGCATTAGTAGAACTGACATAACCTGTTAACATACAGTGAAAAAAAAAAGTATGACACTGAGAGCAGAGAGAAGTCTAAACATCCTGAATAGCTGAGCGTTTCCTGGAAGTTCCTATGAAAGGAGGCAGACTGGAGAGAACAGAAAGTACGGACAAACAGCAGCTCTGGGAGACATCTGCCAGGGCACTGGATGTTGGACACAGCAGAGGCGACCTTGTAGATGTGACAGAGGTGTGATGCCCAAGTCATGAGAAGAAATCTCTTGCAGTAAAAAGATAGGACCAATTGCTGCCCATGTGTGATGACTCTTAATCAAATGAGTAAGATCTTTATTTCAACTTTTCAAAGATGCAAAGAAGTTTAGCAGTTATCACTAGGATACATGGAATAATTTTTGACACTTAACTACTTCCATCATCTTTGGGAGGTTGGTGGCCAGACTGCTTGACAGGATGGTAATAGCTGGTGCCACTGGAAACATCTGTTTCTTAGGCACTTAATTCTCACTACATTACAGTTAGCATCAAAATGGATCTCTTATGAAAATAGACACATACAGGTAGCGCTGAAGCTTTAAGATGGGTTCCATAAAAGAGGGGATCTGAAGTCCACATACAGAAATGATGTTACAATGTTGAATATACAGAAATGATGTTACAATGTTGAACCTGAAGTCTTACACTTGGCTACTTCTTGCATTTAATTATCAGAACAACATTGAGCATTAAAATCCCACATTATTGAGGGATTTCAATGCTATTCTTCATTTATCCTCTCCGATTTGCTCTCTCACTGAGTCCTTTGAAAAGTGAATTTGTACTATAATACATCAGTCTCATGTTCTCAATATAAATGTCCTATGTCCCAGTATGTACAACCAGTAAACCAGAGGATCAGTAGAGGTTTAAAAATCATTATTTGTTTCAAAAATAATTTCAAGAAATCTTTGAGAAAAAAAAACTCATGGGTTATAAAAATCATTTTTGATTACAAAAACTAAACATAGGTATTTTTCTATTACACAGATTTGGGGTAAATGAGTCACCCAGAAGATTATCAAGATATATATTCATCATTACCATCTACTTAGCCAGTGACCCTTAGTGACATCTTTGTGATGAAATTCCCATTACCATGCTTAACTACAGGAATAGAAAAGGACTGATATTTCATATCATCCTAGAGATGAATGGTAGGCAATTTAGAACCCAAAGATTTATAAATCTTAAACCAAAAGTGGATATCAACATTAAACTATTAAATAAGATAATAAATGTAAAGTTTTAGATTTCAATGTATAATAAGTGTAATCACTTAAAATAATGTTATGTTGGATAAATATGGGGATTTTGTAGAAGAAATAATTGAGGTCTGGGAAGATAATTCAATCAATAAAGCACAAAGATCTTAGTCCAGCACTCAGAATTCAAGCCCCAGAATACATTTAAAAAAAAGGAAATCTTAGCATGTATAGCAAACTCTTGTGATTCAGAGAAGATGGAAATAAGCAGAATGCTGGGATTGCTGGGCAGCCAAACTAGTCTACTTGGTGATTTTAAGTCAAATGATACCTGTCTAAAAAAGAGATCGATAGCACTCTAAGGTTTTCTTTTCTTTTAAGTAATTTATATATTTTTATATTAATCACAGGTTATATACTTTGTATCTCAGCCATAGCCTCCTCCCTCATTCCCTCCCACTCCCCCCATCCCTCCCTCATCTTCTCCCTGTCCCCCTCCAAGTCCACTGATAGGGGAGGACCTCCTTCCCCCCTTCCATATGACCCTAGCTTATCATGTCTCTTCAGGGCTGGCTGCAATGTTCTCTTCTGGGATCTAGTTAGGCTGCTCCTCCCTCGGAGGAGGGGGGTGGTCAACAAGCCAGCCATTGAGTTCATGACAGAAATAATCCTTGTTCCCCTTACTAGGGTACCCAGTTGGGTACTGAGCTACCATGGGCCATATCCGAGCAAGGGTTTGTATCCATACATGGTCCTTGGTTGGAGAAACAGCCTCATAGAAGACCCCTGTGCCCTGATCTATTTGGTCTTTGTGGAGCTCTTGTCCTTGCCAAATCTTACTAACTCCTCCTTTTTTCATTTGATTCCCTGCACTCTAGCGATGGTTTGGTTGTGAGACTTAATATCAGCTTTGATTCATTGTTAGTTAGAGTCTTTCAGAGGCCCTCTGTGGTAGGCTCCTGTCCTGTTGCTTGTTTTCTCCTACATTCAATGTCCATCCCATTTGTCCATCTAAGCGAGGACTGATCATCCCACCCTGGGTCCTCCATCTTGCTTACCTTCTCTAGGTATATAGATTTCAGCATGGCCATCCTATCCTATAGGTCTTTATAAGTGAGTATAAACCGAGTGTTTCTTTCTGCATTTGGGATACTTCACTCAGGATGATCATTTCCAGGTCCCACCATTTGCCTGTGAATTTCGTGATTTCCTCATTTTTAATTGCTGACTAGTATTCCATTGTGTAAAAGTACCACAATTTCTGTATCCATTCCTCGACTGAGGGACATCTGGGTTGTTTCCAGGTTCTGGCTATTACGAATAAAGCTGCTATGAACATGGTTGAGCAAATGCAAGGTTTTCTTATGACCTGCACATAAGAACATGACTGCTTACACATACACACAGACACACAGAGAGAAACATGTATACATATGCACAGTGAAGAGTAACTGAACCCATGGAGTTGTACTTTCTCTTAAACCTTTCTTAGAATGGAATAAGTATTAGATCATTTTTTTAAGAGAAGAATAGCAAGTTCCCAAATAAAAAAATGAGAGAGGAGATGTCTACTATTTTATATCCAAAGCAGATAGTACATGATAACCGACTAGTTAGCCAAACAACAACAACAACAAAATGTTGATCATGAAGATGGCCAACTGCAAGCCAGGGAGGGAAATTTCAGTAGAAAATAATAATAATGAAAACTAAATTTCAAACTTTTGTTAATTCTTGTTGTTGTTTTCGTATAACCCAGAAAGTGATCTATCCTTGTAAGAAAACTCATGTTTATGTATATAATGCAAAATATAATGTAATAATACATATTATGTAAGTCTATTCATACTTGCTAATAAAATATAATTTTTGGTGGTCAAAAAAAACCTGTTGACTCCTTAGCTCTCCAAGACACAAGTAGATTTACATTCCAAAACCACAGAATGTTTCATACATCCAACAGAATAAGGCATAGAAGTTCATCTCGAAGAAGGAAAATACCTGGAAAATAGTTTAGAGCTTATTATCCACAATGGTGTCTATATAATTTCATAAAAAATATTTGAGAACCCATGGCTGCTTAAACATGGGTGACTTATAATAGTAAGATATAACGCTACCCACTTCCCATCTTGTCAACTGGGACATATATTCTTGTGGCCAAATAAGACAAACAACAGCCCTGAGTCCTTGATGTTAAGAAGGCCACATGCAGGCATTCTTCTTGCTTCATCTACGAGACAGTTCATACAGTCCCAGGGTCCTGTCTGCAGAAATAATCTTGAAATAACATTGTTCAGTATTAGATGCACCGTACTTTGGTGATTCAAGATGCTTTGTCAACACAACTGAAGCTGCAAATGTTATGAAAGCAGAGGAATCATCCATGAGTCATTCTTTTTAAACTGCTTACCCTCCAAAAACCTTAGTGGCTGAAAAAAAAAGCAAGTATTAATTAGGGCTGGGAAAATGGCTCCATGCTTAAAAGTACAGGCTGTTTTTACATAGGACCGAGTTAATTTCCCAGCACACATCCAAGGTGACTCATAGCCACCTTTAACTCCACCTCCAGGGGACACGCTGGCTCATCTGGTTTCTGAGGATATGTACAATTACATGTATGCACACACACACATACACACACACCACAAACCAAAAGAGAGAGAGAGAGAGAGAGAGAAAGAAAAACTTAAAATATGCAATTTATCAACTTCCAAAGAAAAAAAACTAAAATGATATCACACTAAGATAACTTCCAAACTAAACATATCATGAAAATTCAAATATATGTGCAACTGTAGAGGTTAATATAACATGGTACCTGCGCCAGGATAATTGAATTGATAAAATACATTAATTTCTCTTAGTTCAGAAGACTTGGAAGTCTAACATCATAGTGTTGGCTCTTTGGTGATATTGTTTCTGCTGTTGCAGCACCACATAAAATGTGAGAAGGTAATAGTGATAGGATGATGGAAGGCAAAAAAAATAGAGTTGAAAGCCACAGCTCTTTATATAGTTGATGTCATTATATATGTAACAGCAGCGCCTGATGGATTAAGTATCGGTTAAAGACCCGACCCCTTAATATTTCTGTTCAGGGGATTATTTTTCAGCATGGTCTTCACAAACCATAGTCAAGTGTTATCAATTAGGAGATTTCAGCAGCAAGCACTTGTTGTCACACAGCTTCCACAGATATGGAATCTGGGAGTGATGTGGTTTAACTCATCCAACTTATCCAGGGATGACGAAAGCTTGAGTCACCTCAAGGATCAGGTGGTGTTTGGAGGATCTGCCTCTTACCTCATTCTGGGGATAGTTGTCTGGCTTTGGGTTCTTACTACTTGTAGCCTGGAAAAACAATTTCATCTATTTTGTGCCTCTCAGAACACAGATGAAACCATAGTACCTGGTTTCTCCCTGAGAGAAAGAATGGCTGTAGCAAGCAGAAGCCAGTCTACTTACTAGTGTCAAAAAGAGTATCACACCCTCTTTTTGCCATATTGCAGTTATTAGAAATTAACAATGAGATCTGACCCATGGTCAAGGAGACAGCAACATCACAAGTATTCTAGGGGGTTGGGATTATTTGGTATTATTTCAGAGGCTCCATTCCTGGAGTTACTGTAACTTGGAAATATGTTAAAATACAGAGGGGGAAATGTGTCAGAATAGCACTCTTTCCAAATTAAACCTATATTATGTGAACACATAATAGTATTTTCATTCTTACAAGGCATCAAAATTTCCCTTACATTTCTTTTACTCTGTGTAGTGGTGGTTATGATAGCTAAATATTCATACCTTCTATAGATACACCAAACTCAATGGCAATTTTGGAAGTTCTTTGTCACATAATATTTTTTCAAGGCTATTTTCTTCCTTACAGGCCCTTTTCATGTATATATAATGGTTTCTGGTCTGGTGTTTTCATGGGATTTCTGTGTGTGCAAATGTATGTGTCTCTGCACACACACGTATGTACACACCACACAGATTTCTTGAGCTTTTTGTTGGCATTTTTCTTCTGGTTGTTTTATACTATTCTGGTTTGTTTGTTTGTTTTATCTTGTCTAATTGTATTACCACATTATCATTAATTTTAATTATTATTTATTGTCATATGCCTGTTTGTATCCTAATTATAGAGAAGAAAAACATGCATATTTTGGTAGATGGTCAAGTGGAGAGACGTTGGAGGAGAGAAAACTGTAATCAGAATACATTATATTAAAAATTCAATTTTTCTCTCTTTGGGGCAGGCAGTGCCTGGATATTCCCTCAATTTCTGTTCCTTCCCTATACTTGAGCATCCTTTGGGCAGGGCAAATTTTGGGTCAACGTTTTTGTAGGCTGGTTTTCCCATCCCTCTAATAGGAGTCCTGTCCAGTTAGAGGGATTTCTCCCCAGTCTCCATGACCCCTGCTGCTAGGAGTCTCAGCTAGAGTCACCTTCCATATTTTCCCAGAAGCCTACCTATCCTAGCTCTCCAGGTTAACATGAATATGCCCAGGCCCATGGTCTCTCCCCTCTCTTCAGGCCCTCTGCCTGCTCAGCTACATTCACCCCAGGTCTGGTCTTCTCTCATTTCTCTCTATGCTCCTCTCTTACCTGGTTTCCCTTCTTCAAACATTTTGTTGTCTATTTTATTCCCCCTTCTGAGTTAGATTTAAGAATCCTCTCTTGGGCCCTCCTTGTTTCTTATCTTCTTTGGGTATGTGAGTTGTAGCATGATTATCCTATACTATATGGCAAAAATCAGCTTATAAGTGAGTGCATACCATGTGTGTGTTTTGGGGTCTGGGTTGCCTCACTCAGGATAATCTTTTCTAGTTCCATCCACTTGTCTGTAAATTTCATGATTTCCTTGGTTTTAATCTCTAAGTACTTATCCATTGTGTAAATGTACCATTTCTTTATCTATTCATGCCTACACCCACCAGAGACTAACCACGAGATAGAGCCAACCCCTGACACTATTACTGATTCTGTGCTGTGATCACAGACAGGAGCCTAGCATGGCTGTCCTCTGAAGGGCTCCACCCAGCAGTGAATTGTGACAAATATGGAGACTCAACCAGGCGTTGAGCTAGGATTAGGGAGTCTTCTGGAAAATGGGGGAGAGAAATAGAAAGACATGGAGGTGACAGGAGATCTACAAGAAGGGCCCATGGAGTCTTGTGGAAACTGAAGCACTAACCAAGGTCTATGCATAGACTGGACCTAGGCCCCTTACACAGATGTAGCAGATGGGAATCTCTGGGTTCATGTGGGTCCCCTAATAAAAGGAGATGGGGCTGACTCTGACATGGACTCTGATGCCTGCTTTTTTATCGCTTCCTCGTGACTGGGCTATCTCATCAGGCCTCAGGGGAGGAGGATGAGCTGAGTGATGCAACATAATAAACTCGGTTGGATGGGTAGGTAGTCCTTTTTTTCCGAGGAATAGGGGAGGAGAGATGGGGAAGAGGGAGGGTGGATCAGGAGGAGAAGAGGAAAGGGGATAGCAGAAGGATGCCAAGTGAAGAGATAGCTCAGGGATTGAGAGCACTGACTGCCTTTCCATAGGTCGTGAGTTCAGTTCCCAGCAACCACATGGTGGCTCACAACCATCCATGGTGAGGTCTGATGCCCTCTTCTGGCATGCAGGCATACATACAGGCAGAAAACTGTGTATATGATGAATAAATCTTTAAAATTTCAATTTTCTTTTTTAATTAAATTCTTAAATTTAATTAAATTCTTTATTAATTACACTTTATTCACCTTATATACCCGTGTAGTTTCCTCCCTCCTCCTGTCCCAATCCCTCCCTTCCTCCCCCCTCTGCACCCGTGTCCATCCATCCCCAAGACCACTGATAGGGGAGGTCCTCCTTTCCTTCTCTCCAATCCCAGTCCATCAGGTATCATCAGGAGTGGCTGCTTTATCTTCCTCTGTGGCCCAGCAAGGCTGCCCCCCCCCTCAGGGGGAGGTGATCAAAAAGCAGGTCACTCAGGTATACTATCTTATCACCTGTAAACAGGGATACTTTGACTTCTTCCTTTCCAATTTGTATCCCCTTGATCTCCTTTAATTGTATTATTGCTCTAGCTAGGACTTCAAGAACTATGTTGAAGAGATATGGAGGGAGTGGGCAGCCTTGCCTTGTCCCTGATTTCAGTGGGATTGATTTAAGGTTCTCTCCATTTAATTTGATGTTGGCTATAGGCTTGCTGTATATTGCCTTTACTATGTTCAGGTATGTGCCTTGTCTCCCTGATCTCTCCAAGACTTTAAACATGAGTTTAAAGTTTGTTAAAATTTCAATTTTCAATTGAAATAAAATGAGTAAATAAAATAAAAAATCACCCAGAAGATGAGATGACTACTCTGAGTTTCCATGGTATGATTCCAAAGCCTGGTGTGGTCCAACGCTAATTTAGAAACAAAAAGTCAATTAGTATCATTACTCACCTCTTTGAAACCTCATAGTCCCACCACCCTCCTTCCTTGTTTTGATAATGATAATTTCAAACTGTGAGCCAAAAAGCCCTCCTACCTTAGGTTTGGTTGTTTTTAGTTATTTTGCCAAAGTAGTGAGGAAAAAAAACATCCTAACTCTACAGCTTTCTCCTGACACAGCAGAAATGAATACTCTGTCTTGAAGATTAGCTTCCTATTCTGCCTAACTCTCATTTTCTCATTACTGTTGCTTTCTGTAAGCATTACTGAAGAAGCTTTCTAAATCCCAATTTTCTTCTTTTTTCTGTATTCTCAGAAACCTAATATAACTGTTGGTACCAGGTATGGTGAAAAACAGTCTAAAAGTAAGTTTTGAGCTAGATCAGCACAGGCTGTGTGACCAAAACAGGTCTTTTGTGGATGGTGATTTGAACAACTGCCATATTATAGAAATGATGATTTTTTTTCATGTAAATTGATTATAAAGTGAGCCAAGAAAGCTATGGAAGAAAATGCATTAATATATACACTATCTCCGACATGTAAGAATGTCTGGAGAAATTGAATTCATTACTTTTGTATGTTGTCCTTTACTATAATTTAGAAAATGAAAAATGAGTAAGTAAATCCTAGGTAGAGGGTTTGCTATCCGACACATCAGGGACAATTGCATCAACCAAAAACCTGAGTAGTGGCTCTTCATGGAGAGGAGTGGATCAACTTCGAATGGCTAGACATTTCAAGGTACTCTCATATCTCGAAGTTCATCACTCCTTCCCTCTGATGTATTTCCATTCAAAGTTACGGAATCTCAACTCTTCTCCGTCTGAGCCCTAACTTCAGTCTTACACAATCATCTCAGCTGAGACATGTACTTTCCCTGAAGCACAACACACTCTTGTAAGATTTGACCTGCTAACAAGGCATACAATGGCTGGAAGAGGACAGGCAGTTTTCTTTAAGAATGTGATCCCTGGAAGGTTGGTCATACTCCAAAAGACAGCCCTGCACACTACCATATACGGGTAGCACTAACTTGATTATCTGGATTTTTTTAAGGCATGAAGTTATAAAGGAGATGTGCTGATGGTTGTCTGAGAGCAGTGGAAGAACAAAGTGGGAGACTGACCTAATCAAATCACATTAAGTGCAATACACATACAACCAAAGGAATCTGAGAAAAACAGAACGATGTATATTAGGCATAACGTTAGACACTAAAATTTAAAAACATAGGACTGTTCTTCCCTCTTGTGAAAATATACGTAACTCTAGAGAAAACCTAAGCAAGGTTTCTGAAAGGGTCAGTTCAGTAAATGAATAAAACATCTAATCTAAACCTGATTTAGTGACTAATAACTTGATAACTTACTCTGCTGCAAATATAAGAAGTGACATTCAAGATGGCCCTAAAATCAATGATGTCATAAATTATCCCAGTGTACCTTTCTTTTTATAATCTTTATAAGAAGATGTAGCTAAGAGAGAATTTATAATATATTATATATAATTATCATTCAAAATATCTTAAATTCACACTAAGAGACTTAAAAACATATTTCTGAATAAAGAGAAGCTTTTTGAGAAGGATGTGAAAGTATGATATGGATCTAAAGACATGTGTTCACATGTCAAAGCCTACCAGAGTGTGTTTACCATCAAAGAAGTACTGAACAGTAAAATACACGCAGTGGGCTAGCCAGTTGCCTACTTGAGTCATTCATCCCCTGTCCCTGGACATTCCATTCTTAGCAATAGATTTTTGACCCAGATAGTCTTGGTGACAGGGCTAATATTTATAGTTGGAAATGAATTGCAAGATGTCCCATTCAAAAAAAAACTTAATCTCCTTGATAGTAAAACAAAAATAGATTTTTAAACCACTCAAATTTGATGACAGGTTATTTTCAAAGGATTCCCTGCCCTCAAAGGGCAGCTATTCATCTTGGTTGTATAAACACACCTTCTAAATATGCATTTTTTCTCTTCCTTCTGGGGTTTCAGTCTTGTTCCAAAAATTGTACACTAAGTCAGTCATGAAGTAACTTTTGCACATTATTTACAAACTGAAAAATTTTGTCAAGAAACAGACACTTATTGACTTAACATCTAGAGGTTTAAGAGAAAATTCAAGTAATGAAAGCTGGGAAAAATTTAGGGTAATGAATGATTAATAAAACTGGAAATGTCCACTGGGCATCTGTTCTAAGGAGCTGCCCAATCAGGATGAAACAAAATAAAATCCTCAAAGGAGAAAGCTTTTGGAAGACAAAAAGGACATGAAAAGTATTTAATATTTATAGTAAAAATGTGGGGATGTAGACTACAAATTGTCTATTTGCTGTATAAACTGTACAGAACAACATTTATTAAAAAGTCTTCGCAAGTGCAACATCAACACTAGTAATTCTCTACACAAGTTTGTTACAATTGTTTTACACTTATAAACTGCCTTGCTCTTGGGTAGATTTGATAAAGTTTAGCTCAGTAAAGTGTACAATACTTCCAATTTTACTGTAGTTCAGCGAGGTTGAGATTCATTTTATTTTTGCTTGTTTTAGAACATAGCATCTCTAGGTGCTTAATAACATGTTAAAGATAACTATTAGCCTGTGTTACATTACAATAGAAAAAAGTGGTTCCTTAAGGTGATTGCAAGTAATTCCTTTTCCATTTCCATTTTTCAGCCTTCCTAAAATATAGTCGTGTTTTTTAATAAATGAAAATGAGTTGGTAAAGACAAGAAAAGAATAGACCAACTAAACAGTTATTCATTGAATTTTCAAGTAAAACAGAAGTCAGAAAAATTGTCATTGAAGATCCTCAGGTTTTATTTTTAAAATGTCAGTTAAAATTTTATAAAAGGAGATTGAGTTCTCAGCTTAAATTGTCCATCCAATTTTAAGTAAGTATGTCATTTAACACCTTAATCTAGTATGTAGGAATTACTGTGTTTAACAACTTAAGCATCTTTGCTTTTAGGGATGACTGAAGTGATTCCTACCTAGTATTTTATTTCTTACCTGACAAATATATCTTTAAATGGAATAAAAATATCCTTTCAAGGACAAGAGGAAAATAGTGTCATGATAAAAATGTCACATCTGTAATTTGCATTGGTAGCTTTTAGGTCTTTTCACTTTATTCTATAAAGGGCATCAAGGACACTTTAAATATAAAAGAAAACTAAAAGAGATGGTTTTAAAGTTTCTGCATAAGTAGCCTCATTCCTATTCACCGAGAAGATTAAGAAATACAAGAACAAGACAAAAAAAGAAAATATACACTACTGTGAACATCATTCCACCTACTCCAAAACCGCAGATGAACTGAGTGAGGAAAATGTGGTAAGGCTAAGCAAGAGATTCTGTTAAGCTATGAAACATGAGATGGTGTCATTATAACAAATAGTAAAATAAAGTTGATCATGTTAAATAAAATAAGCCTAAACTGTGTAAGATCTAGAATCCAGGGTGTATGTGAATGTATGTGTGTGTGAGTGTGTGTGTGTCCATATATATTATGTATCTGATAATATTAGAGGATTAATTAATGGGTAAAAATAAATTAAATGTCACTCCAATGTTAGGAAAAATGCAGAAAGAAAAAGCCTTTTTCTTCTGGATACTTAACACTTGAGCCTAATAAAACCCAACAATGCATTGCCACCTTATGAGATCCATTTAATTGCACAAATCTGGAAAATTGTATGATTGTCCATTAATTTATAAATTATCTTGTTTCTTCTCTTCTCTAATAAATTTAATAGATCGAGGAGGAGCTTTTGTGTTGATAGAAGACAGCTAGCTTTTAAGGTTTTTGAGCAAAGTTTTGATATGAATATATTTCTTTAGTAAGCAAGATATGCTGGACATTAACTGTTAATTGAATGAAAAGAAAATCAACCATGAGAGCCACCTTTGAGAGATGTTTTGATTAGGGTATAGCAATCAACCTTGATCACAGATGCTTCTTCTTTTTTAAAAAAACTTTTTTTAAATTTATTTATTTTTATCTCAATCACAGGTTAGGTACTTTGAATCCCAGGCATAGCCCCCTCCCTCAGTCCCTCCTACCCTCCCACTCCCTCCCTCATCTCCCTCCTCCCCGCTCCCTCCAAGTCCACCAAC
>JAQQSO010003345.1:0-13629 GCA_028658305.1 Pachyuromys duprasi
ATGAAAAAAGGCTTTCTTGGGGTCCTGTATTCCATCTATTAGAAAGCCATATTTTTACAGATTAATCATTTATCCACGAGTATGTCTTGGACATAGTGGATGATTCTTAAATCCTCACAGTGATAAATAACAACTTGAACAAATCTAAATTCACTTAGGAGACAAGCCTCTGGGCCTGTCTGTGAGTAAGCTGTTAGAACTAAGTCGTTGTGATACATCTTATGTGTTATATCAGTACCATTCCAAGGGCTGGGGCCTCAATTTGGGGTTTGTTTTGCCTAAGCAAACAGGGTTTGGGGGAAGATATTTCATCATGTATGGAAAGACCTGGCAACTAGGGTGATTCCACCTGTAATGGCAGGAGTGGAAGGTGGCAGCTTTTCACACCATGGCAAGTCAGGGAGCAGCGACAGGAGTAGAAGCATTACTGGACAGGATAAGCTAGGTTCAGAGGGAAGTGGGGGGGAGGTCCTCTCCTATCAATGGACTTGGAGGGGGGCAGGGAGAAGATGAGAGAGGGATGGGGAGAATGGGAGGGAATGTGGGAGGGGGCTACAGCTGGGATACAAAAAATATAACCTGTGTGATTAATATAAAAATAAATAAATTACTTTTAAAAAAGAAAACAAATAACCCAATTTAAAAGTATATAAAGGATATAAACGGAATTCTCAAAAGAAGAAACTAAAACACTAAGGAACACTTGAAGAAATGTTCATATAGGGGTCTTTTATGAGACTGTCTCTCCAACCAAGGACCATGTATGGATATAACCTAGAACCCCTGCTTGTATGTAGCAAACGGTAGCTCAATATCCAAGTGGGTACACTAGTAAGGAGAACAGGGACTATTTTGGACATGAACTCATTGGCTGGCTCTATGACCTCCCGGCCCCCCCGAGGGAGGAGCAGCCTTGCTAGGCCACAGAAGAGGACATTGAAGCCATTCCTGAAGAGACCTGATAAACTAGAGTTAGATGGAAGGGGAGGAGGTCCTCCCCTATCAGTGGACTTGGAAAGGGGCAGGGAGGAGATGAGGGAGGGTAGGGTGGGATAGGGATGGAATGCGGGAGGGGGCTACAGCTGGGATACAAAATACATAACCTGTGATTAATATAAAATAAAAATGTTAAAATTAAAAAAAAAGAAGCATTACTGGAAACTATAACATCCTTCCCTTTCTCCATACATTCTCCATTTGGGCTCACCATCTTAAAGTTTTCATATCCTCCCAAATCACCCTTGTTTTAGGTATTCAACACCTGAGCCTATTGATGACATTTCATGTCTGAACTATAACATTTTCCCCATAAATCCACAGGTTAATGATTAACTCACTATGTAAAATAGACATTACCCAATTTAAAAAGAACCAATAAATTATTAACAGTTCAACTACTGTTAAGTAATCCAAATTCTCTACTAAGCCTCAAGATAATCTCTTAGTTTTAGTTCACCATAAAATAATAAAGTAAAAACCAAGTTACATAACATACTGTCAGATGATAAATATTCCTATCCCAAATTAGGAGAATGAAAAGGTAGAGAGGGGAAAGAAATTATCCTGAATCCCAATAGGGTAAAAGCAGACACCTGCAGCATCTCAGACAGAGGAAAGACAGTGGCTGGGTCAGCTCCATAATTCTATAGTTCGTCAAGATAGGGAGAACATAATGACGGGGCAGCTGCACAATTACTCAGCCCCTCAGGGTAGGGAAGCAGAGTGGCAGGAGAAGCTTCATGGCTGAAGCATGAACCAGCAACAACTCACATCCCGACAGATCGGGAAAGTAAAATAGGGTTTGTGTTAAAGTTAAGATATAATTCTCGAAAATCTCCCTTGGAGGCCCAGGCCCTACCTCCCAAGGTTCCAGTGGCTTCCCAAAACAGCACCATGAGAAGATTAAGTGATTTTACACATAATCCTTTAGGAGACATTGGACAATAGGTAACAGACTGAAGAACCAGTTAAGAAAACTATAAATTCAGTTCTTCAGCCTAGGGTGGATAGGTATGGCAAGTATAAAATAAAGAATTTCAGGCAGAAATTGGGAAACACAGGATCAGAGGAGGGAAAAAATAATCTTAGACAGGTTGTGTTGTCAGGGTCCATATGCATGAAGACAAAGGGAGCAGCATAAATGTCCAGGGTGTCTACAGGTGACACAGATCCAGCTTGCTCTGTAGGCCCTTCTCACAGTACTCACTCTCCTTGTCCATGTCAACTGTCATTCTTACAGCTTCTTTCCACTTCTACTTGCTCTGTAGGGAGAATTTTACACAAGTCATTCCCTTTGCTGGAGTCAGCGTTTCCCAAATCCGCCACCAAATCTACCCCATCAGATCTCAGCTGAAACATTTATCTTCTAGATAATTTTCTTTGTCTTGTATCCTTGCCCTCCTGCAATTTGAAGTGGGCTCTCATAGGGTTAACAAAGTAATAAAGTGTGTTCTATCACTTGAGCATTGTCAGAGTTTTAAATTATGTCTCTACTAGAGAATATATTTCATTAAAATGCGACTCTTCCAATGCAATGCGAGCTCTATGAGATCTGAGATTATGGGTCTTTCATGGATCTTTGTTTCTTTTGTGTTGTGTAGTACTTAATACAAAACAACAGGGAGCTTGATCACAATATGAAAGAGAAAATAAAAAGGGTTTACGAGAGAAAAAACACATTATGCATAAAATATTATTAGTTAAATAACTAGCAAGATATGTGAGACTGAAATTTTGGAGAGAGGTGGTGACCAAAAGTGCTAATCTAAGAACCATGAACAAGAAGCTGTTACAGACAGATGACTGACTTGTTCAATTCATAGGCAGCCACACCTAATATGACTTTGCATTAAAGACATGCATCAAGCTCAACTTCAGCTTAGTTCCTCCAGGACATCAAACAAAATGTGGTTGTGCTAAATGAGATAAAAAAATCATCTTCTTCCATGAGACACCTAACACTTTTTGAATAACAGAATCAGTACAGAGGTCTGTAATATGTTGGTCACATTTAATTCTTGAGAGCACGCACCTGTTCATCAGCAAGCTTTTTCTGAGCAGCAAGAAAGAAGAGTAATGACTTCAGCTTATCAGTTTGTATCAGATTCTGGCACCTCAAGATATTGACTAAATATCCCTTGTCAATCATAGCAGCATCCAGATGCAAAATGAATAAATAGTTCATAAACTTGTGCAGTCTGAAACTATCTGAAATACATTGAGCATCTGGAACATAACACTAAGAAGTGTTAAGTTACAAAGCAATTATTATTTTGTTTATTGTTTTGGATTTTTCATCTCTCAAGCGACGTCCTCAGGAAATAAATAAGGAACCATTGGAAACACTACACCACCTTCACCACTATTGCCGTCATGTTCATCACCGTTTTCCTCATCTCCATCATCATCAAAATAGATGATATCCTCCTGTGTCGTTATTTTTGTCACTGTTAAAGTGATTCTGAATAGATCTCTGTTAATTTCACATCATATTTAAGGTCCTCTTTCACACCACAGGGATGTAGAGAAAAAAAAAAACAAGTACAGGGGTGAACACAGAGATGGCTGCCTGGAGTTCGTCTCATTAGCAACTGCTATCAACTGAGTGTGCACAACTTTCTGGGTAGGCAGCAGCCTAGCAGAATTCTCAGACACCTAAAATTCATCTCAATTTTAGATCTCTGTGCTAAGATAAGAAACTTAAGAAAAAACAGGTGAAATACTGGAGTGGTAAATTTATATCGAAAGAAATCAATGATTTTTATTTATTTATGTTTTAAAGAAAAACGTAGGACTCAAAAACACGTTTCGTGAATTCTAACTCAATTATACTTGAGTTCTATGGTAACCAAAGAAAGACCCACATATCTCCTTTACCTCTTTCTCTGGATAACGAGGGACAAACAAAGCAAGTTCTGACACAGTGGGCATCTTATCTGCATCATTTAGCTTTAAAAACTCCTTCTGCTAGAAAGGAGACCAGAGAGTTCAGCTACAGTTGGGGATTAGTCACTGAGGCATTTCAAAAGCAATTCATTAATTCCCAATTGGAGAATCATGGCCTTTGGCTTAGATTTTCCTTCCCCAGTCATTTTTTATTGCTGATCAACACAATACACAATAGCTAAAGTTAATGCAGGACCATGGTTTCACACTAAAGGCTACCACTGTCACCTCATGATCATCAGCTTATAAAACTGTTGTCTCGGGTATCCATGCTCACTTTAATGAAAGATGCCAGATGGGTGTTCGTGGTCTTCTTCCACAGGGAGACTAGGTGTGCTTACTTTTGACCTTGGATGGGAGTGGTGCTGTTAATGTTAGAATACTGAGAGACAAACACTGAAGTCGTCAGTGATGGGTGCCTTAGAAATCCAAGGCATTATTTATTGTTTGCAATTAATACTTGCAAAGGGCTTTGAACCCGTGGGGAAAACTGGAGCACAAACACAGGGTGTGTGTACAATTAGTAATATGTCAACAGCCGCTTCTGGGAAGAGTGTATTTAAATATTGACACTCGCACAAGGAACTTAAATGATTTCAAAATAACCCAGGGCATAGTCTTACCTGGCTGTAGGGTGAATTCATTTACAGACTTCTCAAGAACACAGTCCAAGCTAATCACAGGCAAAACGCATTGCAGGCTACTCCCACCCTCAGAGAGCACAGCACACGTCCAAAATTTATCACAGTGGCACTCTTATACATTGGAGGGGAAAGTTACTCTAGGAACAGGCAGGTAAATTTGGGGTATCAAGATGACTAAACTGTACCAGAAACAAATCCTCTTTTAATCGTGAAGCACAACAGAAAAGCAAAACAGCATTTTCAGTTGTCTCCTCTATAATTAAGTACACAAAATTGGAGACATTAGATCTGTGCCATTGGTTTTCAACCTTCCTAATGCTTCAACCATATAGTATAGTTACTCATGCTGTTGTGACACCCACCCATAAAATTATTTGTTGCTACTTCATAACTGTAATTTTGCTGTTGTTATAAATCATAATGTAAATATCTGATACGCAGTATATATGTGATCTCTGTGGGGGTCATGGCCCATACATTGCGAACCACTGATCTAGACAGAGGGATACAACAAAATCTGCAAGTTGGAACAAATTATTTTAGAGACTGATTTTATTTCCAAATTGTATTGTAATCTCAATCTGCCCTAGTATTTAAGCTTCCAGATAATACTAGCTTCCAGATAATACTATTCACACAATAGCATTTTTATGGACTCGACAAAGCACATTGCTCATATTCATTCACTTCAAAAGTTTTCATGAGTTCTGAAAGGAAAATAACTTCCTTAAATCTGTTTTTAGACATTATATTTCTTATAGTCATTGCAATGGTTAATATTGTCAATGTGACAGGATCCAGCACTTCTTAGGAGTCAGATCTCTGGGGATGTCTGCAATACAGTTCTAGATTGGGTAAAGTGGAGGGAAAGGAAGGGCCATTCCTAGTGTGGGTGGCGTCACTCCATGGGGAGGGATCCTGGAAGGAAAGAGAGCCGAGATTCAGCATTCTCCAGTCCTTGCAGATACAAGATACAACATGAGCAGCTGCCTCATACTGCTCCCTCCTTGACCTTCCTGCCATGATGGACTATTCTTAAAACTGTGAGCCAAAGTAAACGGCTAATTCCTTAATTGGCTTTTGGAGGTATTGTATCACAGTCATGAGAACAGTAACCATTACAGTAATTTTCTGGAAAAACATGTTCTTTTCCTCAGGATGACAGATTTCTTCTTTGTAATTTCTCAGTTTTTAAACTTAGCTCTGAATAAAATACTAAACATCTTCATGATTGTGATTTTTAATTTAGTTATTCAAAATCAACTATGATAGCTTAATTATAATGGTTAGAGTTATGTATGTAAAATCAATATTTAAACAAACTCACACTGCCTAATTAGTATTTTGTAAAATAATCATTGGGAATTCATGGCATATGGATCAGCATGGCTTTTTGGTAAGCTTTGTTTAATTGTAATAACAAATAAATTGCTAGATAGTTGACCCTTGTAAGTATGCATTTCATTGTACCTTTTAGAAATAAAATAATATCTTAAAAATAAAAACTAGCTCTGGCTCACTACCAACCATAAAACAAAAGTATTGTTTTCTCCCAACAACAGTCCCAGTTCCGATTCCTCTTTTTTCTCTTTTCTGTGCCCACCACAGTCGTCTAGCGGAAGCAGCAGTATACTGGCTGAGACACTGAGGTCTTGTCCTTGATGATAATATATACAGTCTGGATCAAGATACATGCAAATGTATGAATTCCATCAGGAATGAAAGAGTTAAGGTGTCCTCCACTGTGGGAATTCTAAAATATCATTAGGCATCTCTGCTTCTTAGCTACACATGTGGATGTTAATGTTTGCTGCACAGAGGTTTCTGTTAGACTGACAAAATGTAAAGTAAGGCCTCGGGCCGTCAATTACAGGTGCTCACCAAATTGTTTTCTTGAGTTTCACTTATTTGTGTGTGTGTGTCCATTTGTCTGTGCACACTGAGCCAGTGAGCATCGAACTACATGGACTTGCCTGTCTCTGCTCCCCATTGTTAAGATCGCAAATGCATGCTATTATCACTGATTTAAAAAAAGTGTTGATTCTGGTGCATTAAACTTAGATCCTCACATAGCTAAAGCATTAGATCAAAACAATAATTCTTTATCCATCTTTTTAATATAATTGAAGATATTTGGCTAGTAATAATTTATGAACTTATTAATTTATTTGTATTTTTTCTTTATTAAGTATTTGATAGTTGTGAGTTATCCTAAACCTTCCAATAGTTCTATGGTAATGGCTTTGAGTCTAGAAACCTAGAACCCATGTAAATCCAGACAAAGTATTTGTAACTCCAGATCTCCTATACCAAGAGGGGAAGCAACAGCAGGAGAATCTCAGAGGCTTTGGGCCAACATGATCAGTATACACATTATAGAACAAGAGACCCTGCTTCAACAAGGTGGATGGTGAGAGCAAACACCTGACTCTGCACTTTAACTTCAGCGCAACTGCAGCGTAGGAAGGTGTTGAGTAAGGCATGGAAAGGACCCTGTTCTTGTCCATGTTCAGCGATTCTCCCTGGGCCTTCTCAGAGGAACTGGAACAGCTGCTGTCTGTTACTTACAGATCATGCTGTTGTCAGCCGCTGCTTCTAGTGCCATTCGGAAAGAAATACCTTCTGGCAGCTTGCACGGGATTCTGCTACAGTGCCTCTTCTTTATAGCCTGGATATTTAAACATGGACTAACTCTCTGTATGAAACAGCTGGCTAGGAAGTCTGTGCCTTAATTAGCATCTTCTCCCTGGGGATTTGTGCTCAGTAAATTCACTCTTCAGAGAAAGTACAGCTGGTGAGATGAAACAATAGAGCCACTTGTCTACAATTTCATCTTCAGGGAGTCTTGTGAATGTTTGTGTATACAGGTACCTGTTGGAGGAGCTCACTGGAATCTTCGTATTAGAGGGCAGGCTCTCCCCTGAGCCAATCAGCCCTAAATTATGTTGCGGTGCTGATTCGAACAAATATTGAGTCAGCGAATCAGCCGCAAGGTTCTGATTTGTACCCCTGTATCCATGTTTGAGACAGGGTCTCATGTAGTCCATTATAGTCTCACATTCCGTTATCGCCAAGAGTAGCCTTGAAATTCTAATCTTTCAATCTCTGAATGCTAACTGCTAAGAGTTAATGGTGTGCAGCACCTCACTTGGTCCCTGTGATACTGGGTTGAAAACCAGGGCTTTATGTAAGCATCCGCAGGTCTTTACCTACTGATCTGAGCCTCAGTCACAGCATCATCTGCATCTTTATTGAGAGGAAGTTTATTTAAACGCACTTTGCCTCAATTTTTTCATTATTATATGGAATGATTTCGATAGGATTTATCATATAAAATTACAGACTTAAACATGTAGCAAGTGCTGGGCCTCCTTGTTTCCTGGTAAGTACCTGTTAGTGTATAAGGCTCGTGGCAGTACCTTTGTAGACAATTTCTAAGCAACTAGTCATACTGTTTAATAACAGAAAAGTCATTTCTCCAGCACATTATATTACACACTCACAACTCAGATGGGGACCTGCTTTTTCCTTTTTTGTGTGTTTATTCTTTTATTTTGTTATTGTTTGTTTCAAACTGTTAAACTGTTTTCTTTGGCGTGGCTTTTTGTGTTTTAAGAAATTGTCTTCTGGATTCTTTCTAGTTTCTAGTTATTATAAATAAAGCTCCTATGAACATAGTTTAGTAAATGTCTTTGTTGATGTATAAAGCATCTTTAGGGTATATGCCTGGCTTGGCCTTGAGGTAGAGCTGTTCCTAATTTTCTGAGAAAGCACAAGATTGATTTCCAAAGTGGATGCACAAGTTTGCACTCGCACCAACAATGGAGGAACGTTCCCCTTTCTTCAGAATGTGCTGTCCCATGAGTTTTTGATCTTACCCATGCTGTTAGGTGTAAGATGGAATTTCAGAGTCATTTTAATTTGCATTTCCCTGATGACTAAGGACTTTGAGCCTTTCTTTAAGTGCTTCTCAGCCATTCAATATTCCTCTGTTGAGAATTCTCTGTTTAGCATTACACCTCATTTCTAATTGGATTATTTGGTTTGTGGGTGTTTAAAATTCATGAGTTCTTTATATATTTTGGATATTAGCCATCTGTTTGATATAGGGTTTGTGAATATCTTTTCCTAGTCTACAAGCTGTGGTTTTGTTCTGTTGACAGTGTCCTTTGCTTTGCAGAAGTTTTTCAGTTTCACAAGTTCCCTTTTATTAATTGTTGATCTTAGAGCCTGAGCTGTTGGTGTTCTGTTCAGGAAGTTGCCTCCTATGCCAATGAGTTTAAGGCTCTTCCCCATGTTTTCTTTTTATAGATTTGGTGTGTCTGGTTTTATGCTGAGGTCTTTGATCCACTTGGTTTAGATATCTCTCAATCAAAGAGTGGTTAAAGAAACTGTGGTACATCTACACAGCTATTAAAAACAAGGACATCATGAAATTTGCTGTTAAATGGATTGATCTGGAAAAGATCATCCTGAGTGAGGTAACCTAGATCCAGGAACACACGCATGGTATATACTCACTTATAGGTGGATATTGGGCATATTATACAGGATAACCATACTGTAATCCACAGATCTAACAAGAAGGACCCTAGGGAGAATGCTTAGTTCTTGTTCAAAAGGGCAAATAGAATAGACATCGGATCAGTTGAAGAGAGGGAAAAGGATGGGAACCTATCATAGATGTCTTCTGAAAGACTCCACCCAATAGGGAAGGGATCAAAGCAGGCCACAGAGGAAGAGGATGTAGGCAGTCCTGAAGAAACTTAATAGGCAGAGGTCATTTGGTAGGGGAGGAGGTCTCTGCCTTTCTGGAGACTAAGGGAGGGTGAAAGGAGGATGAGAGAGGGAGAGTGGGACTAGGAGGAGATGAGGGAGGGGGCTATTATCAGGATGTAAAGTGAATACATACACACACACATATATTAAAATGTCATATTCCAGAAGAAGAAAATAAAGAAAAAGGTATATTGTCTCCTGTAAGTCAAACTGGCTTTAAACTTACTATGTTGCTAAAGATCACCTTAAACTTCTGAGGCTCTACCTTCCCCCAAAAGTGTCAGACCTATAAGCATGCGCCATCATGGGTGGCTCCTGAGCCATCCAGAATGGCTCCTCACCAACAGAGTTATACCCCTTTCCTTAAATTTGTCTTCTGATTGTCAAACAGAAGAGAAACAATGAACATGGAATAAAATGTCATGTGATACATTAGTATCCATACACATTGTATCATATGATACTTCAGAATCCATACAGATTGTGTCTTGTGAAAATTTAAAATCAGCTTAAGCAAAACATGCAACTCATTTATCATTTCTCTAAGATGAAAAAATATGAAATATTTTCTTGTAGCCTTTTGAAAAGCACATTGTATTGTGATTTATAGTCACTGAAACTAATGACACACAGCTGAAATTTTATTCTTAGTAACCACTGGTCACTTTAGCCTTTATCAGGTAGTAGCTTTTCGCATTGTTCCAAGTCTCTTGATCTCCCAGTGTCTAATTAAACAATAATCTACTTTCAATTTCCATGAGATGAACATTTTTTTATTTCACATGTAGTGAAATCTTGTGGTTCTTGATTGGTTCATTTCACTTATGGCTTTGATGATCTACACAAACTGTATTTGTTATTTTTGTGTGTGTATATGTGTGTGTGTGTGTATATATATATATATATGTGGGTGTGTGTGTGTGTGTGTGTGTGTGTGTCCTTGTGTGGGTGGAGCATGAGTGTGGCTACTTATACGTACACAATATGGAAAAAAACAGGTGGACAAAGGTTATCGTCCTTTATTGCTCTTACCTTACCTTTGAGACAGGGTCTCTCACTATACCAGAAGCTCATGGGTTCAATTAAAATGGTGGACCAGCTAGCCCTAAGAATCTGCTTGCCTCTAGGTCCTAGCACTGGGGTTAAATATATACACTATCATACTCCATCATTGTATATGGATGTTAGAAATCCAACTCAGGTTTTCATGCTTGTGTGGCAAGGATTTCACTGACTGGGCTATGTCCCCACCTATCTTAGTTACCTTGTCCCACGTTACCAAAATATCTGACAAAGAAAAATTAAGGAAGGAATGGTCTCTTGGCTCCTGACTTCAGAAATGCTTTAGTCCATGGTAGGGAAATCAGGTAGCATACCCCATATATTCTTGCCCTAACTGTGGCTGAGTCTTCTTTACTGCAGGAAGTAGAGTGAGAAGGTTTGATCCTTCACAGAATACTAAGAGTAACTTTTACATCACTCAGGCCCTAAGTCTTAAAGGACCCACTGCCTTAATATAGTGCCAAAAGCTGTGACCAATCATTGAAACTGTGAGCCTGAAGGGCATATTCAGCTTCATATTGTGACACAGACGTTGCTGTCAAACTTTATGGCTGTGGTCTCTGAGACCACACTCTTATAAGGTTTACAGCAGAGGTGGTGATTGGTGTGAAATGTTAGTATTCCTACTAATAGTTGGAGTGACATTGCAGCCATGGATGTGAATATAAATCTGGAGGTGAACTGGACTCTCTTTCCTTAAACATTTCTATCAGAACACAAGTATTTAAAGGTAACAATGATGGCAACAAGTTAAAGGGTTTTTGCACTCAAAGAGCCTTGAGCAGTAAGAGGTGGCAGCAAGAAACTGAAGGAAAAGTTTACACAATGCAGAATAGAAAACACAGCTTCCTGAAGAATGACTATCAAAGTAAAAATAGGCACTGATATTTCATTGACAGATGCATTATTTTAGTTGGTAATTGTAATAATGAGGGAGGGGTAACTTGATACTTAAACTGTGATATTTTATTTTTAAACCAGTCTTTCTGCCATCCTCATTCTCTTTCCTCAGATACCTTTGTGCCCTCAAGAGGCTCAGGTGCAGGAGAAGCACAGTTGTTTTCTAAAGCAATTCACTGTAAGGAAGAGAGTTCTGAACAGTTTTGCAGGAGAATGGTAGGTCAAGCCTCAAACACCTCATGGTGCTGAGGAACACAGAAAACAGGAAGTTTTTACTATGGGAAAGAAAAAGAGTCCTCATCACAGGCAAGCCAATCCTCTCATCTGTGGAGAAGCTGAAAGTCCAGCACAGTCAACATGTCCAGTTAAGGTTGCCAATGCCAGAGAGAATAATCCTTCTTTTATATCAAAATGTTTTCAATGTTAAAATATCAATAAAGCAAGCTTAAAGACTTTTCTACTTACATTTCTGTTCCTGTGATAAAATACTGTGAAAACAAAATGAAGTAGGGGAGAAGAGATTTATTTCCCCTTACAATTCTAGGTAAAGGTCCATCGCAGTGGGAAAGTCAAAGTAGGAATGTAAAATGTCAAACCCACAGTCAAAAGCAGAGACAATAAACTTGTGAATTCTTGCTTGCTTTGGTCAGCTAGCTTTCTCCACTTTTATGTACCTCAGGTTTGGAATGGTGCTGCTCACAATGGACAAATTCCCACAGACGTACCCACAAGCCAATCTGCTCTTGTCATTAAGATTCTCTTCCCAGGTGAAGCAAGGCTATGCCAAGTTCACAGTTAAAGGCTGAAGCAAATATTAACTTGGGTAGGATCTCACACCTTTGACTAATTAGTTAGATTAGGCTGGTCAGTGAGTCCCTAGAAACCCGCTTTTGTCCACATCCTCAGCACTGGAATTACATGGGTAAGTAGCTCTAACAGACTTTTTACACAGGGTTCTCCAAGGTGGAACTCTAGTCATCGTGTTTGCATGGCAAGCCCTTCACAGACAAAGGCATCTTCCTAGTGCCCGATAGATGGCTTACAAAGCAAGGTCCTTACTGAGTGAATTGTCTTCCCCAACCCATTTCAGACTTTTTCTCAGCTCTGATCAAGGCTGGCTGGATGCTTGCATTCCATGCAAGCACACTGAGCTTGCCCTCCTTCCAGGGCCAAAACAATGCCAGATTTGCTCCCAGGGGCATTGTCACTAATCAGTGGGAGTTACTATATATGTCCCCATACCTACCTCAAAGCTTTTATAACAAAAAAGACATAGATTTCCCATGCAGCACTCATTATATACCATTACTTTGTGATTACTGCCTGGATAAACTGCCTTAGGAGTGAACTTCTGACTAACAAACCCTTCCTTGTTCAGGCTGGATAAAACATTCCGGCTTGCTGTACCATCAAAGATTTCTGTTTACTTTTTCAGCCACAGCAGGTAGCTGCTACTAGCAAGAATTCTGCTTCCTGTTTGGAGATGCTGCAGAAGAAGGAGCAACGACTGCTTTTGGCATTTTAACAAGAAAATGGAAACTAGCAAACACACACACACAAGTAATGGCAAAAAGTAACTGTGGTTTTAGGAAAGATTATGGCCATTTGAATAAAATGATATTAGAGGTGCCAATCATTGGTTCATATTACAATCAGTAGTGACAGAAGTCATAAGAATTATGGAAGCAGGGGCTAGAGAGATGGCTCAGAGGTTAAGAGCACTGGCTGTTCTTCCAAAGGTCCAGAGTTCAATTCCTAGCAACCACATGGTGGCTCATAATCTATAAATACAATCCTTTGCCCTCTTCTGGTGTGCAGGAAATATGCATGCACAATAATGTGCAAATAATAAATAAATAAATCTTTAGGGGGCTGGAGAAATGGCTCAGAGGTTAAGAGCACTGCTTGCTCATCCAGAGGTTCTGTGTTCAATTCCCAGCAATCACATGGTGGCTCACAACCTTCTATAATGAAATCTGGTGTCCTCTCTTGGCATTCAGGTGTACATGCAGGCAGAACACTGTATACATAATAAATAAATAAATAAATCTTAAAAAAAAAGAATTATGGAAGCATGTGGACACACTAAGAGTACTTCCCATAGTCTGTACTCAGTTCTTATACTTAACCCCTGTGATCCTAATATACTTAAAAATCTGCCTTGTGACATGCTTCCTGCTCTTCCAAAGGACCCCAGTTCCTTTCTAGCCCCCCCCGCAATGAATTGTACACAACCACCATAAGTCCAGCTTAAGAGAACCCAGCAGCTCCGTTCTCCACAGATACCTGCACACAATCA
>JAQQSO010003346.1:0-13628 GCA_028658305.1 Pachyuromys duprasi
AGACCTATAGGATAGGAAGGTCAAGCTGAAATCTACACATCTAGAGAGGATATACAGGAAGGAGGACCCAGGTTGGTTTGATCAATGCTTGTTTGGATGAACAAATGGGATGGACATTGAGTGGAGGAGAAAACAAACAACAGGACAGGAGCATGCCAAGGAGGACCTCTGGGGGGGTCAATGTAGCGATGTATCAGAGCAGATATTAAGACTAGCAATAAAGCCTTTGGCAGAGGTTGAGAAGTAATGATAGATCTGGGGGAGGTTGTTGAGACTTGGGGAGAACAAGAGCTCCACAAAGACCAAACTGAGCAGGGCACAGGGGTCTTGTAGGAGACAGTTTCTACAATCAAGGACCATGTGTGGATGTGGCCTTGAACCCCCACTCAGATGGGGCCCATGATAGCTCGTTGTCGGACTGAAGACCCTAGTCTTCAGGGAAACAGGGACTGTTTCAGTCATGATCTTGATGGCTGACTCTTTGACCCTCCCCAAACAAGCCGGGGAGTGACAGACTGGCTAAATCCCAGGGGAGGACATTGCAGCCAGCCCTGAGGAGACAGGATGAGCTGGGTTTGGATGGAATGGGAGGAGGTCCTCCCCTGTTGGTGGACTTGGAGGGTCGGGGAGGAGGGAGATGAGGGAGGGAGTGGCAGGGTGGGAGGGAATGAGGGAGGAGGCTACACCAGGGATGCAAAGTACCTAACCTGTGATTGATATAAAAATAAATAAATTAAAAAAAAAACAAAAAAACGAGTGTAGTCAGAGAAGGAAAATGAGGACAAGATTTTAAAGAGCCACATTTCACATGGTGTATTTAAAGGTCATGAAGATGACACACTGCTCATTGTACTAAGGATGCAAGTAGCATGATGGATATAAAGAATTACTGATGAATCCAAGATCTGGTAGGCTTGAGACCCAAAGAAGAATGACTATAGGTCATTCCTAAGTCAATCTTCTGGCAGCATTTCTTGTTTACCAGAAATGGCAGACTTTGTTTTGTTTACAGACCTTTGATTTAGCAGATGATGCCTGTACATGTCATGGAGGACAAGCTCCTGTTTTTTCAAAGTTCATTGATTTATATGTTATTCTTACTCAAACAGGCACTATTATATTTGTGTTTCCAGAATAACATTTGACCAAATGTCCAACAATGTGGCACAGTCATATTGACAGCTAATGAGCTATCCTTTTAAATATGTATCTTACACGCATTCTCTTCTTGGGCTTTCTTATTTACTTATATTAATGTGTTTGTGTGGGAAGACACATGCCACCACATACATTTAGATGAGAGAGGGTAACCTGTGAATGTTGGTTCTCTCCTTTGAATATGTGAGTCGTAGGGATCAAATGCAAATTGTCAGGCATGATGGCAACGAGCACCTTTACTTGCTAAGACACCTTGCTGGCCCAACTTTGATTTCCTAATCAGGAAACGGAGCAGTATGATAACTCCTTTAACAAATTTAGGGAATGGAAGATACATTAAACATCTCTAATTTAGAGAAAACACTCAGAAATCACCAGGCGTTCCATTCTTATCTCACTTTACCATAACTAAAAATGTATTATTAGTATTATTGTTTGGAAAACTTTAATAATTTTTAAAAATAAAATGCCTCACTACTTTTTCAAACATAGTTTATATTAATTCATAATTTCATGCATCCATGTTTTCTGGGTATTTGATCACAGTCTATTGTTTTCCCTAGCTCCTTTCTTATCCACTTTCACATTCCCACCTCTCTCAACTTTATATCCTCTTTAATTATTTTTCCTTTAACAGCCCACACAGTTGAATTTGTGCTACTCATATACTCATGGGAGTTTGGGCCATCTACTGGATCTTGAATGACCTACCAGGGGTAACACAAAGAATACTGACTCTTTCTCTCAAGATGCCATCATTAGTTCCTTAGCTAGAGTCCATTGGCTCTTGAGACCTCCCTCATTGTAGAATGTTGTTTGTGTAGGTATTTTGTCAGTTGGATTTCCTCTTGTGCATCTTTTGCAATGTTTTCTCTTTATTTTTGGTTTATGAAGACAAATGTTTGAAATGTAAATGTATTAGTTATATGCTTATTTAATTTTTTAAAAGTTTATTCACTTTACTTTCTGGTTGTAGATCCTTCCCTCTTCCCCCCATTTCCCTCCCATAGTACTCAGAATGGGGGAGCTGTCCTCCCCTACCAACTGGCCAGTCTATCAAGTCTCATCAGGACTGCCTACATCCTCTTCCTCTCTGGCCTGGCAAGGTAACTAGCCCAGAGGAAGTGATGGGAAGATCATGCACCAGAGTCCATGTCAGAAACAGCCCCTGGTCCGCTTCCTAAGGAACCACATGGAAACTGAGCTGGTTACATCTGAACAGGAGCTTAGGATCTCTCCACGCACTATCCTTGGCTAGTGTATCAGTCTCTGCAGGACCATCTGGGCCTAGATTTGTTGGTTCTGCTGGTCTTCAGGTGGAACTCCTATTCCCTATGGGTCCTTCCATCTCCCCAGTCTGCCATAAGATTCCTTGTCCTTGGACCAAAGTTTGGCTATGAGTCTCAGGAACTGCTTCAATTCTCAGCTGGGTGGAGTTTTTCAGAAGACATCAATGAATAGCTCCTTCTTGTTTCTTTTCTTCACCTACTTCCAGTATAGAGCTAAACAGAATTCTCAACAGAGGAATCTTGAATGGTCAAAAAACACTTAAAGAAATGCTCAGTGTCATTAGATGTAAGGGAAATGCCAATCAAAACAACTCTGAGATTCCATCTTATACCTATCAGAATGGCTAAGATAAAAAACTCAAATGATGACACATGTTGGTGAGGTTGTGGAGAAAGGGGAACACTGCTCTATTGCTGGTGGGGGTGTAAACTTGTGCAACCACTTTGGAAATCAATCTGGCGCTTTGTCAGAAAATTGGGACCAGCTCTACCTCAAGACCAAGCTATACTATTCCGGGAATATACTCAAAAGATGCTCCACCATACAACAAGGACATTTGTTCAACCATGTTCGTAGTGGCTTCATTTGTAATAGCCAGGAACTGGAAGCAATACAGATGTCCCTCAACCAAAGAACGGATAAAGAAACTGGGGTACATCTACACAATGGAATACTATTCAGCTATTAGAAACAAGTACATCATGAAACTTGCAGGCAAATGAATGGATTTGGAAGAGATCATCTGGAGCGAGTTAACACAGATCCACAAAAACATGCATGCATATACACTCACTCATAAGCAGACATTAGCCATGCAATACACACAGACCTAAAGAAGCTAAGTTGCAAGGAGTGCTCTAGGGAGTATGCTTAATTCTCATTCAGAAGGGCAAATAAAATAGACACCAGAAGCACTTATTTAATTTTTAATGAGTACTTTGGAATATATTTAATTATTATATAAATGCTCTATTCAATTATTATATAAATACACATAGTAACCTTTATGTATATATAGTATTTTTCCTTGTGAATCTTCTCACTTTAAGTATTCTTTGTGGCAAGGGGAAAGATGTTAAATTGTTTTATGTTCTATGGTATGGGTTGAATGTGTGAACCCCTCCTTAAATTTGTGTTTTGGAGAACTCATAATCCATGTATGTATTGATGAGGCATCTAGGAAGTGTCTAACTCTTGTCTTACCCTTTCACCACATGGTACACAGAAAGAAGACACTGTCTTGGAAGCTGACATACTCTATCAGACACAAAATCAGAAGATCTCAGCCTATAGACCTGTAACAAATAAATTTCTTTTTGTTTAAATTACCTATTTTATTAAAGTTTTAATTTAAAAAGTAAGCAGCATGAAAGAAAGTCAGCAGATGTGAATCACATTTCTAGATTCTTTTTCTCTTATCCATACAAACTTGAAAAACATTGAATTCATACTAAAATGAGTATGCCTCAAGTTTCAGATAAAATGCTATGAATCATTATATTTTATTCAGTATCAAATAGGTGATGAATGTGCTTTCATCTTCATTTAGTATCCCAGGTGTCAGTGTGGAACTTGTAGCTTACTAAAGACCGCCATGTAAATTCAAGGATTTGATCCTCCTGAGAAGGAAGGTGTTCCACACTGAGTGGAGTATGAGTTGCATCTTTGAGGCTACACAGACAAAAACATAATACACCCTTGCTTTGCGATCAGGGTCTTTCTATACACAGTAACAAAAACTTTGTGTACTTAAAATTAATACACAGGAAATATGGAAGACTTTACTACAATTACACCAGAAAATTTACAATCAGCTTTCTGTGGTTGGCAGAAACTGCAAGGAGTGAGAGGCAGGGAAGGAATTAGGAGAAAGTCAGGATAGAAGATGTAGGAACTACTCTGTTCCATTAGGGATTCTTTATATAGTTTTGTTGTTTAATCATTCGACTCTTACTTTGATAATGTTCTTTTTTACTTTTATATTTTTTACAATTTATTCACTTTATACCCCAATTGTAGTCCCCTCCCTCATCTCCTCCTGATCTCACGTCTCTCCCTCTTCCTTCCCCCATCCCCTTCCTCCCCCATCCCCTTCCCCTAGTCCACTGAAAGGGGGAATACTCCTCCCTTATCATCTGACCCTAGCCTATCAAGTCTCATTAGGATTGCCTGGTACCTCTTCCTCTGTGGCCTGGTAAGGTGTAGTCGCCAGGACTTGATCAAAGAGCAAGCAACCAAGTTCATGTGAGAGACAGCTCCTGCTCCTCTTACGTGGGAACCCATATGGAGACTGAGCTGCCTGTGGGATGCACCTGAGCAGGGGGTGTAGGTCCTCTCCCTGTGTGGTCTTTGTTTGGTGCATAGTATCTGCAGGCCCCCTGGGCCCAGATATGTTGCCTTTGTTGTTGTGGAGCTCCTGTCCCCTCTGGGTCCTTCTATCACCATCTTCTTGCATAAGACTCTCTGCCCAAAGTTTGCCTGTGAGTCTCTGCCTGCTTCAGTCTGCCATTGGGTAGAGCCTTTCAGAGGACAATAATGGTCTCCCTGTCCTGCTCCCTCTCTTTCACCGCTTACTGTGTCTATCCTGTTTGCCACTCTGAATGGGAATTAAACTTAATAATGCTCTTTAAATGAATTATAGTAGAAAAAAAGTCCCTTGGCAAAGTAAATATGGACTTTGCACAATCAGCAGTTCCTCCTTGATTTCTCCTTATTCAAGTCAAAGACTGAGCTTGTCTGTTTTTCCTCATTCTTTGCATCCATTTGACAGACCAACGTCCTTCAGAATGTAGTTGAAATCCACCCACTTTTCTCCTTGTGTCCCGCAATGCTCAAACTAAGCCTGCATGCCTCCCCACCTTACCATTATCTACTCCACTTAACTCTGCATAATGATCTTTTATCCAGAGCATGAGATTGCAGTCAATTTTACATCCCAGCTTTTTCTGCAAGTGCTACCTTTTTGCTTCTCTGCGGGATGACCTGTTCAGCTCTGTGACTTGGCTAACTCTTTATACCCTACAACTTTTTGAGTGTGCTGACCATTTCTTGTTTTACCACACTGTATTGTTTATCTGCTTTACAATGGTGTATTCTGTGCTCAGCATTAGAACATAACCCTCCCCCCCCCTTAGTGTAGTAACTTGATCTGTCTTTGCTCTCTTCTGTCCAGTTCTTCTTAAACTATTAAAAATATGTAGAAGAAGGAGGAGGAGAAGGAAAATTCCCACCCAAATTCCTTCTATAAAGCATGTATCACTCCAATACACAAATCAGGTAAAGATACAAGGTAAGAAAACTACAGGTCAATATTTCTGATGAACATAAAGTTCAAAATATTAGGGAAAATACTTGTAAACAGAATAAAGACATACATCAAAATATACAGCATGATCATGTTGCTTTTATCCATGAAATGCAGTGATGATTCAATCTATTCCTGATAATAAATAAAATAATACATATAAACAGACTTTAAGACAAAAATCACATGATACCTCAATATATGTGGAAAAAGCCTTTGATAAAAGCCAACATGCCTTCATGATAAAACTCCTAGAAAATTTAGAGCTAGAAGGAACACGTCTCAACACAATAAAAGCTATGTGTGAACAAACCACAGTCAACATCGTTCAAAATGGAAAAAAGGCTTGAAACAGTACTACTGAAGTAAAGAGTGAGACAGGGATGTCTCTATTCCCATTTCTTTTCAGCATTGTGCTTGTAGTACTAGCTGACCCCGTAACCAAGAGAAGAAACTTAAAGGAATATGAAAAGAATTCAAACTATCTCTATTTGCAGATGATATAATAGTACATATTAGAGAACCCTCTTTTTAGTTGTTGGCTGGGGCTGTCCAAGAGACTCCCCCAAATATGCATTCTATTGCTGTTGCCTTTGGTTACCTCTCATCAGTCAAATAGAAATCCCTATTCATGACAACATGATAAATGTTGGGGGTTACAACTCCTGAGGAGTATGTTTTCTTTCATGACTCTTTGAGGAACATCCCTAAACATACCTTCTCTTTCAATTGACAGTCATCTAAAATTTTGGATTTTATTTCATGCTTTCAATTCCAGAGATGTTCTCCCACCACCTCCCCACCTCAGCACCAGCAACTCCTGAAAGGATTTTACAATGCCTGTATAAACCGGATAGGTAACAGCACCGTGGGTTATCAGAAGTCTCCATCACTGAGCATGTTGGATTGTACCTTGTAGGGAGAAGCTGCTAATCTGCGGGTCTTTAGTGGGAAATGTAAACCTAGAGTTCCTGGACACAGCAAAGCAAGGGCAGAGGAGAGGAGTGGACAGGAAGGCCTCCATCACTGAAGCAGAAGCTGATGTAGGCTGATAACATTGCCTATGCTATGTTAGTTCATAGAAAGAATGTTTTACTAAGACGCTGGAATACAGAAAAGGTCCAGGGATTAGAGATAAATCAGACTAACCTTGTAGTTTACAGTCAGGGCTAGTTCACCGATAATATTAATGATTTAATAAAATTATTTCTCTAATCACTCCCTGGTACTGCATCTATCAACACAAGTACTATATTCTCTTGAGGATAATCAATATTTAATAATATTGCCAGTTATTTATAATTTATTTTGTTTCATGTCTGCAAACATTTATTTCTGTTCTTATTTTTGTCAAGGCTATAACGATCTTTTTCTTCCCTAGTGATCTCTCCCTGCACTTCTGGCTTTTCTTGGCTAATTTCTAGAATTTTTTTTTCTCTTGTAGCCTCACTTATGTACTTTTTCACTCCTTTCCTATATTATAATATTAAGAACTTGGTATATAGCATGTGTTTGCAGGACTGAACTTTATATAGGGAGTGGAAGAAATTTTAAATAATGTTGTTAGAGAAAATGATGGACCTGAAGAAGGACAGACCATTTCTCCTTTTAGGATATTTGCAACCTCACAAAATTTTATGTGGTTCTAATTGTATCAGAGATTATCTTACTAGTTAAATGTAGTGCTTTCCTTCATCCATTGTTTCAGATTCCTCTAGTTCTGAAATCCTCCACTTCTTACCTAATGGCATTATATGCAAAAACCAAAATAAGAGATTGATTACCAATAATAATCAATCTCTTTAGCTTTTAAAGTTGTGTATTTCCTGTTCTGATTTGTAAAAGTAAAACCAACATTAACTTGAAGTTACAATTTCCCCTTAATTTATTTTTACCCTGTATTTTGGAGGGCAAGGCCATTATATGAAGAACATGACACTGGATTCTCTGAGAACACCTTTTGTTCTGGTTCTATTATTGTTCATCTTACTCTCTCATATCATGATACAGCACACTTACAGTAAGAGGCTGGATGCTAAGGCAAGGCCAAGTGTACTGCCTGCCACATTCTAGAAAGCACCTCTCCTTTCTTCCCTCTGCTTCTTTGAGCTAAGTATGGCTGATGTCCAGTTTGAAGAAGTTCAGAGGGGGCTTTCTCATAAAGACACTTGCTATTTTATGCATATTTAATCCATATGTTGAGTTGGATCTGAATAATGATGTGTGAGTGTATAAATAGGGAACTAGATAAAACAATACTATATGGTTTAGAGGTGGGAAAAAATGAGCTATTTATTATGCATTAAAGGTTCTATTTTTGTCTGTATCATATTTAGTTAATCTAACAGCAACTTGAGGTCTGTGGGAATTAGTGCGCGGTAACTTTAAGTCTGTCTGGCTGAACGGTGCAGAGAAGTAGGAGGTAGCTTAGAAGTCAGGAAGAGTGTCTGATTTTCAATAGAAAACTCCTCTGAGTTTTGAAAAAGATCACATTTATTTGTTGCCTCTGTATATGCTTGGGCACACATCCTATGGAACATGTGTGGAAGTCAGAAGATAATTTGCAGACATTGATTCTCTTCTTTCACAGTGTGTGAGCTGAGTATTGAACTCAGATCATCAGTATTGGCGGCAGGTATCTAAGCACTGAGACATCTCACCAACTCCCTGAAATCTGTTATCACTGACCTTTTCTGAGTAATTTTTTCCTATCTAGATATTTTTAAAGAATAGTTATATTTTTCTACTTAGATGGCTATGTTTATTTTTTCCGAAGCATTTTAAAACCATGATAATATGAAAATTTGGGGTTCTCAAGGACATGAGTAAGTTTTAGGAGATAGAAAGACTAATAAGTATGTCTAATCATACTTGGCTTTCTGATATCTTATGGTATATGACTTTGTATATATTCTTAATATATGGATGGTGTCTGTGCAGGCCAATGTTTCTGTTTTCATTGCCAAAGAAATGCCTTCACTAAAATTAGTCAGAATCTTTATCAATGTCTCTTTGTAAGCCTATCTGTAGAACAACACAACCCTATGATCAAAACATGTTGAAAGTTTATCCTTATCTCTGTCCTGGTCATTTGGTTGGAAGACAAATGCCTTCTCTGAACACCCATGTCTAATTAAAAACTTAGACCCTTGCCAATCTTCACTTGTTTATCATCTGTCCATACTCCTTTTCTATTCTTCCAGGGAGACCTAATCACTTGCCAATCTTAATCATATCTTTCTCTCTGCTTCTCAGAGTCCTGTCTCCTCACTTGCTTTTCTGAACTCACAGCATGAAAGCCAGGCCACAAAAATAGAAATTTGAACCTTCTTATTTGAAGATGATCAAAGAATGTGAACACAGTAGGCTTATAATATTTTTGCCCTCAGCTCTTCTTCTGATACTATGGTTGTTTGATATAATAAGAGAAACATATTTTGAGTTTGACCAAGTTTTCTGGCACAGTGCTCCTAAAATTCTTGGAAATTTTGAAATATTTGTTAACATGCTAGTGAGATGATCGACAGTGTGTGTGTGCACGCTCACACTATGAACAACTTTAGATGAAGAATGACTGCCAAGGGAATGACCATTTTAATTAGAGAGAATATTAGTCAGAATTCTCTAGAGGAATGGAGCATACAGAATGAATGTATATTAAAGGCTCATTTATTTGATTGGCTTATACAATACACACTGTGTTGATCAAGAATGGCTTCCTTACATTGACAAATATAAGAACCAAGTAGCTAGTGCGTCGATGAGAGTGGGTTCCTCAGCAACCCCAACCTGGTGTTAAAGGTCTGGAGGATTTCTGGAGAGCTACTACTTTTTATGTTAGAGGGCAGAGGGTTCTGACATCAGCACAATAGCAGCAATCATGGAAGTGGCAACAACAAGAGTAGCCACAGAACACAGTGTCCAGTGTAGAACTCAACAGCAAGATGCTAAGGCAAACAGGAAAAACTCATACTTTCCCCTCAGACTTCCTTGATTCTGGGACTCAGGTGGAGGGAGCTGCCCACATATAGGTTGAGACTTCCCATTTCAAATAACCTAATCAAGAAATCCTTCATGATATCCTTCTTTTTTTATTGCTGAGTAATATTCCATTGTGTAGATGTACCACAATTTCTGTATCCATTCTTCAGTTGAGGGGCATCTGGGTTGTTTCCAGCTTCTGTCTATTACAAATAAAGCTGCTACAAACATGGTTGAGTAAATGTCCTTATTGTGTACTTGAGCCTCTTTTGGATATATGCCTAGGAGTGGTAGATCTGGGTCTTGAGGAACCACTATTCCTAATTATCTGAGAAAGCACCAGATTGATTTCCAGACTGGTTGTACAAGTTTGCATTCCCACCAGCAATGGAGGAAAGTTCCCCTTTCTCCACAACCTCTCCAGCATGTGTTGTCACTTGAGTTTTTGATCTTGGCCTTTCTGATGGGTGTAATGTGAAGTCTCAGGTCATTTTGATTTGCACTTCCTGATGACTAATGACACTGAGCATCCCTTTAAGTGTTTCTCTCACATTTGATATTCTTCTATCAAGAGTTCTCTGTTTAGCTCTGTTCCCCATTTTTTAATTGGATAATTTGATTTGTTGCTTTTCAACTTCTGTAATTCTTCATATATATATACTGGATATTAGCCCTCTGTCATATAAAGGGTTGGTGAAGATTCTTTCTCAATCAGTAGGCAGTCGTTTTGTTTTGATGATGTTGTCCTTTGCTTTACAGAAACTTTTCAGTTTCATGAGGTCCCATGTATTGAATGAAATTTGCAGGTAAATGGTGGGAACTGGAAAGGATCATCCTGAGTGAGCTATCCCAGAAGCAGAAAGACACACACAGTATATACTCACTCACATAGACACATAGGATAAACCTACTAAGATCTGTACACCTAAAGAAACTAATCAAGAGGGAGGACTCTGGCTAAAATGCTCAATCCCCAGGCAGAAAGGCAAAACAGATGGACATCAGAAGAAGAAATCAGAAAACAAGTTAGGACCCTGTCACAGAGGGCCTCTGAAAGGCTCTGCCCTGCAGACTATCAAAGCAGATGCTGAGACTTATGACCAACTGTTCTGCAGAGTGCATGGAATCTTATGAAAGATGTGGGAAATAGTAAGATAAGGAGAGGAGAGGAGCTCCACAAGGAGAGCAACAGAACCAAAAATCTGAGCACAGGGGTCTTTCCTGAGACTGATACTCCAACCAAGTACCATACATGGAGAAAACCTAGAAACCCTGCATGGATATAGCGCAGGGCAGTTCAGTATCCAAGTGGGTTCTATAGTAATGGTAAAAGGGACTGCCTTTGACATGAACTGATTGGCCTGCTCTTTGATCACCTCAGCCTGATGGAGGAGCAGCCTTACTGGGCCACAGAGGAAGACAATGCAGCCACTCCTGATGAGAGCTGATAGACTAGGATCAGAAGGAAGGAGAGGAAGGCCTTCCCTATCAATGGACTTGGGGAGGTGTATGTGTGGAGAACAGGGAGGGAAGGTGGGAATGGGAGGGGAGGAGGGGAGTTTATGGGGGGATACAAAGTGAATAAAGTGTAATTAATAGAAATTAAAATAAGAAAATAATAACAGAGAAAATCCTTCATAGATTTCCCCAGAAGCTTGTCTCACAAGTGATTCTAGATCTTGACAAATTAACAATCAATATCTAGCATCACAGAGAGTTAAGATTTTTACTTCTTACTCTCATCCGCTGTAAGAGGAAAGAATGACTTAAGGTCATGTAGACCAATGGATTAATCATGCATGAAGCCTCGAAAAAATCTCCAAAATAAAAGGTTGAAAGAGCATCTGTGTTTCAGGTGACACGAAGAATAGAATTACCAGAGAGGGTGTGAACCTTTTCATACCTTGCCTGGAAATTCAACCATCCTCCCATGTTCCTTTCAGAATGGCTCTTTGAATCTGTTTTTGGTGGACCAGAATATAATGACTCCATTGTTTTTAAATGCTAGAATCATAACAGAAAATTGAAGAACTTTTTGTTATGAGGAATCACCTTGCGACCACATGTATGATCAGACCTAAAATACTGAGAACTTAAGTTAAGGAAACGCTTTTTCCTACTGTTTAAAAATATCAGCCTTAAAATAAATAAATAAATATACATACATGCATATATATATATACATATATACATATATACATACACACACACACACACACACACACACACACACATATATATATATATATATATATATATATATATATATCAGCCTTAATCTTTGCACAATGTTTTAGCTGGTGCTTTGTTGCTGTGACAAACATATAAGAAAAATCACTTAGTGGACGAATTATTTTGGATTATGATTTGGTTGTTGGAGTTGTTCACTTGCTGTCATTGCTTTAGGCCTAGGGTGAGGCTGAACATCATGATTGAAGGCCATTGCAAGGCCCTGTGGAAGCTGCCTTATGGTAGCCAGAACACACAGAGACAGGGAACTTGCCTCTGTGGGCTTTTCTTTTGCTTTTGTTGCATCAGGTGATGGGGAGGCCCACCTTCAGAGAGGGTGTTTCTCTACTGGTTGCTGCCCTACATGTCAGTCTTACATAGAAATTGCAACACACATTCTATTAGTTCCTTGTTCCGATGCTATGACAACACAGCTAACATAAGCAGCTAGGGAGAGTTGGAAAGCACAAATGGAGAACAACCTGGAACTGGAGAACTTAGAGAAAAGATCAGGAACTACAAAGGTAAGCATCACCAATAGAATACAAGAGATGGAAGAGAGATTCTGGGGAGCTGAAGATACACTGGCTGAAATGGATTCCTCACTCAAGAAAAAATAAAATCGAAAAAGTTCCAAACACAAAACATCCAAGAAATCAAGGATACCATAAAAACACAAAAGCTAAGAATAATTGGAATAGATGATAAAGAAGACTCCAGGCTCCAAGGATTGGAACTATTTTAAGAAAATAATAGAAGAAAAATTTTCCAACTTAAAAAAAAGAAATGTCCATAAACATACAAGAAGCCTACAGAACACCAAATAGACTAGACCAGAAAAGAAATACATCTTGTCTCATCATAGTCGAAACACTAAACCTACAAAACAAAGAAAAAATATTAAAGACAGCAAGGGAAAAGAGTCAAGTAACATATGAAAGTAGACTGATCAGAATCATACCAGACTGCTCATCAGAAACTATGAAAGCCAGAAGGGCCTGGGCAGAAGTCATGCAGTCTTTAAGGGAACACAGATGCCAACCAAGACTACTATACCCAGCGAAGCATTCAATCAACATAGATGGAGAAAACAAAATTTTCCATGACAAAACAAAATTCATGCAATACCTACATAGCAATACCTACAGCCCTACGGAAGGTACTAGAAGGAAAACTTCAGTTCAACGAAAACAACTACACCAAAGAAAATATAAGATAAAGATAATTTCCCAATGAAAACAACAACAACAAAAGCAATGAATCACAGTAAGACCACCAACTCCACAATAAAAGGAACTAACAGTCATTGGTCACTATTATCTATCAACATCAATGGACTCAACTCTCCAAGAAAAAGACACAGACAAACAGAATGGTTGTGGAAACAGGATCCAATATTCTGCTGCATCCAAGAAACATACCTATGCAACAAAGATAAACACTACCTCAGAGTAAAGGGCTGGAAAAATGTTTGTCAAGCAAATGGACCCAGAACACAAGCTGTGGTAGCAATCCTAGGATCTAATAAACTAGACTTTCAACCAAAGTTAATCAAGAAAGATGAGGAGGGGCACTTCCTTCTCATCAAAGGAAAATTCCAACAGGAAGACATCATAATTTTGAACATTTATGCCCCAAATACAAGACCACCTACATATGTAAATCA
>JAQQSO010003347.1:0-13628 GCA_028658305.1 Pachyuromys duprasi
CATAATCAAAGCTTTAACATAATTTTCCTGTGTCTCTGCTGAATTAAGATCTCCAGTGCTTTTGGGTGTTTCTGGTGGGGCCATGGTGTCCTGATTTTTGTTGGGTGAGTTCTTTCGCCGATTTCTGGGCATTTGTTTATATATAATCAGGGAGCTGTTTGTGCTTTAAGGCTGTACTTCAGTCTGAAACTGTCAATCTCTTGTGTCAGGAGTATTCTTCAAGAAGATCAGGGATTTTCGGTGGTTTGTTAGTGTGTGTGTTGTCTCAGTTGAATTCTATTGTGGGCTCTGTGTGCCTGGCTTCGTGCTCTGTGCTAGAAGCTGTGAGCACTGCAGGCTGGTCACCCCTCTGGTCTGGAGGTTTAGCTCCTCAGTCTTTTGAGATGTCAGCTGGGGGCTGTGCACTCTGCCCTGGGCTTGCTGCTAAGGGCTCTCCCATGGAATGGAGATTTGGCACCCCCTTCTGTGCCAGGGGCTGTGCTCCACAGTCTGAATTGATATTTGGGGCATACACAGAGGGTTTGAGTTGGTGTGCCTCAGCTGAATGCAGGCCTGTCTGAAATGGTGCCCGAGGCCTTCTCTGTGTGGCCCGTGGACACACACAGGGACTGAGGTTTTTGCTGGCGGATGCGTGCAGTGTAGGCCCTCAGTGTGCATTCTGGTCAAGATGGTCCCCGGACTTTCTCAGTCTGGGGTGGCTCAGGCGATTGGTGCGTGCCCGCTGCACACCCGTGGGTTGAAGCAGAACTCAGGTCCCTCCCAGAGTTGCCCGCGGACTGGCAGAGGGACTGAGGTTTGCTGGCGTAAGCGTGCGGTGTGCTCCTGCAGTGTGCAGACCGGTCAAAACGGTCCCCCAATATTCTCAGTCTGTTGTGGTTCCGGCAATTGGTGTGAGCCTGCCGCACCCCCGTGGGTTGAAGCAGAACCCGGGTCCAGTGTGTGCTTGCAGTGTGCAGGTCAGCGAAAACGGTACCCGGTTCCTCCTCAGACTGCCCGCGAGACTGTGTGATCCAGTCTATTATGGAGGATGCGGGTGCCCAGCGTGGCTGCTCGTTCAGATCAGAGCTGTGCGCCGCTGGTCACCCAGAGATTTTTCCGGGTAATAACTGGGTGTCCCTAGGGTTTTCCCACTTGATTTTCTCACCGTAGGAGTTCCGCTCACCTGGCAATCGCAAATGCTGGCGTTTTAGGTCCCAGAGTTCAGTCTCCTGGTCGCTGCGTTGTTTCTGCTGTCCTACTCCTCAGACACAGTGTTCTCTCGTGGCAGCCATCTTGGATCTCCCCAAGTCTTTACTTTCTTTCTTTACTAACCAAGCTGTCCTTGAGTAGCAAGTTGTTCAGTTTCCATGTATGTGCAGGCTTTTTGCTCTTCTATTATTCTTGAGGTCCAGCTTTAGACCATGATGATCAGATAGGATACAAGGGAGTATTTCAATCTTCTTGTATCTGCTGAGGCTTGCTATGTGACCAACTATATGGTCTATTTTGGAGAAGGTTCCATGAGTTGCTGAAAAGAAGGTATACTCTTTTGATCTAGGGTGAAAAGTTCTGTAGACATCTATTAGGTCTATTTGATTTAGGGTGTCTGTGAGTGCCCTTGTTTCTCTGTTTTGCTTCTGACTGGATGATCTGTCCCTTGGTGAGAGTGGAGTGTTGAAGTCTCCCACTGTTAGGGTGTTGGGATCAATGTGTAATTTCAGCTTTAATAATGTTTTATTTACATTATATTTATGTTCAAAATTGCGATGTCCTCCTGTTGGAAATTTCCTTTGATGAGAAGGAAGTGCCCCTCCTCATCTTTCTTGATTAACTTTGGTTGAAAGTCTATTTTATTAGATACTAGGATCGCTACCCCAGCTTGTTTTTATAGGTCCATTTGCTTGAAACACATTTTTCCAGCCCTTTACTCTGAGGTAGTGTTTATCTTTGTTGCATAGGTATGTTTCTTTGATTCAGCAGAATGTTGGATCCTGTTTCTGCAACCATTCTGTTAGTCTGTGTCTTTTTATTTGAGAGTTGAGTCAATTGATGTTGCTAGATAATAGTGACCAATGACTATTAGTTCCTTTTATTGTGGAGTTGGTGGTCTTACTATGATTCATTGTTTTTTTTTCCTCCATTTTGTTGGGAGGTTATCTGTATCCTATATTTTCTTTGGTGTAGTTGTTTTCATTGGTTTGAAGTTTTCCTTCCAGTATCTTCTGTAGGGCTGGGTTGCTGTGTAGATATTGCTTGTTTTATCATGGAATATTTTGTTTTTTCTATGTATGTTTATTGAAAGCTTTGCTGGGTATAGTAGTCTGGGTTGGCATCTGTGTTCCGTTAAAGACTGCATGACCTCTGCCCAGGCCCTTCTGGCTTTCATAGTTTCTGATGAGAAGTGCAATGTGATTCTGATTGGTCTACCATGTTACTTGACCCTTTTCCTTTGCTGCCTTAAAAATTTTTTCTTTGTTTTGTAGGTTTAGTGTTTTGACTATGATGTGACAAGAGGTATTTCTTTTCTGCTCTAGTCTATTTGGTGTTCTGTAGGCTTCTTGTATGTTTATGGACATTTCTATCTTTAAGTTGGGAAAATTTTTTTCTATGATTTTCTTAAAAGTATTTTCCAGTCCTTGGAGCCTGGAGTCTTCTTTTTCATGTATTCCTATTATTCTTAGCTTTTACCTTTTCATGGCATCCTTGATTTCTTGGATGTTTTATGTTTGGGACTTTTCTGATTTTATTTTTTCTTGTGTAGGAGTGAGGAATCCATTTCAGCAAGCGTATCTTAGCTTTTGAGATTCTCTCTTCCATCTCTTGTATTCTATTGGTGATGTTTACCTTTGTAGTTCCTGATCTTTTCTCTAAGTTCTCCAGTTACAGGTTTTCCTCTGTTTGTGTTTTCTTTATAGAGTCTAATTCTGTTTTCATGCTTTGTACCATTTCCTTCATCTGATTGAATGTGGCTCCTTTTTTTTTGTGGTTATTTCCTCTCTATATGTCTTTAGTTGTTCCTCTACGTGGGCAGTTATATTCCGTATTTCTTTGAGGGCCTTGTTCATTTCCTCTTTTGGTTCCTCTAGTAACTGCACAAGCTTAGCTTTAACATAATTTTCCTGTGTCTCCGCTGAATTAATATCTCCATTGCTTTGGGGTGTTTCTGGTGGTGCTATTGTGTCTTGATTTTTGTTGGTTGAGTTCTTACGTCAACCTTTGGCCATTTGGTTATATACAATCAAGGAGCTGTTTGTTCCTTGAGGCTGGTCTTCAGAATGGAACTGTCAATCTCTGGTGTCTGGAGTATTCTTCAAGAAGATCAGGGAGTTCCCGTGGTTTGAGAGTTTGTGTTGTTGACTTAGTTGTACCTGTGGGAGGAAAGGTCGCTGGCTCAGTATAGTTGTTGTTGGAGATGGGAGTAACTGTGTGTGTGCGTGTGCGGGGGCGTGTGCTCTCAGAATGTGTCTTGAAGAGGAGTGATAGGGAGTGTATATGCTTGGGCTATGGGGTTTGGGAGCAAGTGTAGGAGGGGATGAGGGTGCTAGTGTGTTTAGCAAGCACAGATTGCAGGCACTAAGCACCTGTGCCAGTTTCCTGAATTCCCAGTGGTCTTCAATCTGTGGCGGGCTCTGCAGGCTGGACTCTGAGGTCAGTGGGTGGTGCTGCGGGCGGACACGAACTCTGTTGTGGGCTCTGTGTGTCTGGCTCTGTGCTCTGTGCTAGAAGCTGTTAGCACCACAGGCTGGTAGCCACTCTTGTGTGGAGGCTTGGCACCTCACTCTGTGCCAGAGGCTGAGTGTCCTGGTTTGAGATGGCAGCTGGGGTACTCCTCTGATCTGGAGGCACTGCACTCCGACCTTTGCTTGCTGCTAAGGGCTCCCCTCTGGACTCGGAACTTTGCACCTCTTTCTCAGCCAGGGGCCATGTACCCCAGTCTGGGATGGTATCTGGAGATGCCTCAGTCTGGACTAGATAATATATGCCCTGGTCTGGGATGGTGGCTGGCGGGGCCATGGGAAATTGTGTTTTCAGATCAAGGCTAGCAGATGTGTGCCCGCAGTTTCTCCCAGGTCTGGGATGGTATCTGGGGTGCCTCAGTCTGGACCGGATACTATGTGTCCTAGTCTGGGATGGCAGCTGGCAGGACCACAGGAGGCTGCATGTTCAGATCAGGGCTGTGTGCAGCCGATCACCCGGAATTTTTCCAGGGATTAACTGGGTGTCCCTAGGACTTTCCCACTTGATTTCCTCACGGTAGGAATTATGCTCACCTGACAATCAAAAACGCTGATGTTTTAGGTCCCAGATTTCAGTCTCCTGGTTGCTGTCCTACTCTTCAGACACAGTGTCCTCCTGGGGCCGCCATCTTGGATATTTTTCTTTAGTGTAAATTATATGTACCTTAACTTACTACATATAGCATATAGCTTTGTTTTTAGATACCAGTCAGATAATATTTTTTTTAAAAAATCAAATGGCATTGCTCTCTTTGTATTTATTATTAACATTTTGACTAATTTATTCCATATCATTTTTTCTAAGTATACTTATTTTTTCTCTGTTCTTTATTACTGTAGTATTTCCTAATTTGTCATGCATAATTATTAGTTACTTTCTTGTTGCTGCGATAAAACACCCAAGGCGAGTTAAAGAAGGGAGACTTTATTTTAGCTCATGGTTCCAGAGGTATCAGAGTCCTTCATGAAAGGGTGGAGGCATGGGGACAGGAGCAGAAAACTGAGAGATCATAACTCCATCTACAGCAGAGAGATCAAACTTTCAAGAACCTCTCCCACTGACATACTTTCTCTAGCAAGGCTGTGCCTCTTAACCCTCTCAAACAATAAATAGCACCACCAATCTGGGACATTTCTCATTCAACCTTCACAAGTGATATCAATGACTTTTCTTCCTCCTGTTCTCTTTGCCTTCACACAATATATTTCTGTACTTTTGAAATTAACTTTACATTTTAAACATTCATATTTTGTCAGCAATATTTCTTTTTTCAGTGCTGAGGACTGAACTATAGGTCTCATAGATACCAGAGCGGTGTTCTACCACTGATATAAACCACAGTGCAGGAATGTTAAAATATTTGCAGTTATTTATCATTTATATCCTGAGTAACAACTTTTGCTCTTTATCTATTATTGACTTTCCCTCCAGATCCTTTAATTGTTCCTTAGGTTTTAATTTAGTTTCAAACCAAGTATTTTAATTTTAATAATAATTCATTTATTACATATGTCCATTTATTTCATCAATGTTTATGTGCTCTTCAATAATTGTAACCTTTGCTTTCCATTGAATTTATCTTTTTTATTGCTTTTAGTCATTGTGTAATCATACCCTAACATGTTATCTTAATTCAGTCATGATTATGAATGAGATAGAAGTAATTACTCTTTCTTTAATTATCATACACAAATGGAGTGCACTTTGATCATATCCACCTCTCCCTATTCTAGCCTCATCTACACCTTCCCTTCTATGTTCACAGTCTACTGGGTCCAGTTAGGACTTCCCTTGTGTACACAGGTGTAGCACTGAATGCCCTAGCATAGGCAGCCTAACTGAGAACCGCATCCCTGTAGAAACTTGGACTCCTTGTCTCCCAGCAGTGGTCCACTAGCTGCAGATTTTCAAACAGGACTTGGACCTTTTGAGCCCTTCCTTCATCTGTATCAGAATGTTGACTGGGTTGATTTTGTGCTGGTCTTATGCAACCAGCCACAGACATTGAAAGTTCATGGGTGGAATACCTCTGTCATGTTCAGAAGACATTACATTTTTCTTTTTCTTGCTGAAGTTGTCTCCATTTTGAAGGTTCACTTTGAGCCTATTGTCCATATATTCATCAATGAAACTGTCTTTTTGTAAAATATACTTAGAAATTTATCCGTGCTTCTCAATCTTTTTCTTTTATATTTAAATACTCTTTCATATTTCTTCAGCTTTTTATCTGTCTGTTGCATATTCTAGAGGAATTTCTTCATGTGCCTTACTATTTTACTAGTCTCTCTTTGATTGTGTTCCATACAGAAACTACCAAGTTTATTATGATTAAGGAAAACATTTTTCTCATTTAATGTTAATATTTTTCATAACCATTTATTTTAGTGAGATTGATTTATAACATGATTTCACCTTGAGTGAATTTATGTGGATGTTTTGGTCTTTTGTTCATTGAATATGAAAAATCTTTAAAGTGTTTGGTAAATTTATTTTCCAGGCTCTTTTTAAACAAACCTTTACTTTTCTCTTTTTCTAATAGGATATAATTTTTCTCTACCTGGCTTCTTAGACATTTTATTCAGAACTAGGTCTTGTAATGGCATTTTGGCATTTATTTTTGTGGTTAAGATTGCAATATAATTTGTAATTTTGTTGTTGTGTCTATGACTGTAGCATTCCACAGACGTGCAACTCCACTTGAACTGTAGCCCCAGGCTGCCTTTGAACAATGTTATTCTCAGCCTCCTTTTACAAACAGAGCAGCCCTTCCCTAGCTCTTGGCTTCAAATAGTAAACCTGGCTCAGGTCGACTATAATCTTGTGGTGAACACATTTTGTTCCTGCAAGGCCAGTTGCCTTGCTTGCTTTGAATCACAGGATCCAGGCGGCCTTTGGCTTGAACCGTCTTTTTCAGTGCTTTGCAGGTAGGTTCTGCTTCTCATCAGCAGACATGTCTTCATTTTGTGTGTATATCGCACATATGCACATTTAAAAACATACCTATGTACATTATAGTACATGGATATGAATGGTCATGAATATGTGAATGCCCATATGTGAATATACTTAAATAATTAAAGACATACTTTTAAACTTTTCTTCTTTAATTGTTTATTTATTATTATTTATTACATTTTTTCCACATTGTAACCTGGCTGCAGCCCCCTCCCTCATCTCCTCCTAGTCCCACCTTCCCTCCCTCTTCTACCCCATGTCCCTCCCCTAGTCCACTCATATAGGAGGTCCTCCTTGCTTTCGATCTTGCCCTAGCCTATCAGGTCTCATCAAGATTGTCTGGATTCTATTTCTCTGTGGCCTAGTGAGGGATGTGATCAAATAGTCGGCCACTGAGTCCATGTCAAAGACAGCCCCTGCTCCCCTTAAACTTTTCTTTAGTGTTTCTGGTAAGAAAAAAAATTCAGAGCATTTATCTACATTACATGTTGTTTCATTTGTTACTCATAATGAAAAAAAATAAAATAACACAAATTACGTATCATGACTTAATCCTACAAACTATCATACTTCTGTTACAATCTTTAAAAGTGAGAATTATAGCTAAAGATGCTGTTTACTCACAGCTTAACCTACAGGTTGATTTACTTTTCTTCTTTCTGAAGACAATCTCTATCATGGATCTTTAATATTTAGATTCAGGGCACACATGTGTTTATCCATCATAAAATATACTATTGCCATTGTTTGTATGTATACAGATTTGTGCAGATGTGTGTGTATGTGGAGGTCAGGGGTTGCACTAAGTGTCTTCCTCAGTTGCTCGCATTGAACTTGAAGCTCATGGATTTGTCTAGACTAGCTGGCCAGTAAGCTCCAGGGGTCGTCTTGGTTCCTCTTCCTCAGTGTTGGGATTCCAGGTGTATGCTGTGGTACACGACTTTTTATGTGGGTTCGGGCGAACTGAACCCAGTTTCTCATGTTTTCTGACAACACCATTTCTCTACCCCCTTTTTGTTTCTTGTTGTTGTTGTTGTTGGAGCAAATCACTTTCTTCAGCACTGAGAACCCAGCCCACCTGGGATTCAAGGTGGAGCCATTCACCACATCCAAGGCTACAGCTTCCGAGGACAGAACGTTGTTACCCCAAAATATATAGCTCTATGTCTTTGACCCTTGACCTGTGTCTGTCCACTGTGAGTTGTTTCTTGGACTAGGTATTCGCACACACCATGCTGCCTCTAGCCCATTTTTTTAAGTATGCTGAAATGGCACTATTCTCATTGACATGTTTTTGCACAACAATTTTATGTCTTTGAGATTTAGTTTTACACAATTTTATCAGCATAATCACCTTTAAATACTTCCTTTAAAACTATTGAACTATTTAGATGTATCAACGGGCTGTATTGTTTAGTTTTAACTTACACTGTCTTAAACATTTGTTTATCACTAAAATACAGTTACAATTAAGAGTCTTGCAATTGAGCCAGCCCTGAGGAGTCAGGATAAGCTGGGGTTGGATGGAAGGGAAGGAGGTCCTCCCCTGTTGGTGGACTTGGAGGGGGCGGGGAGGAGGGAGATGAGGGAGGGAGTGGGAGGGTAGGAGGGACTGAGGGAGGGGGCTACGCGTGGGATTCAAAGTACCTAACCTGTGATTGAGATAAAAATAAATAAGTTAAAAAAAAGAGTCTTGCAATTGTTTTCTAGTGCAAATACTCTAGTCTCTCTGTGGCATACATCTGCAAGTAGAATATGTAGATTGTAAACTATTCACATAAATTTTATGATGATCTATCTTCTATAAAATTGCAAAAGACTACATTTCTGTCAGTGTTATACTCATAACATTTTCTCAAATATGGTATTTTCAGACTTAAATTGTCATCAATGCTATTATCAATCCAAACATTGCTTGCTTTAATTTTAATTTTCCTAATTATAATTAAAATTTGCATAGTTCAACTGTTTACTGTTTATAGGAGAAAAAGAACCATAGGCATGACCTGGGGCAGCCTACCTGGCACACTGTGCTTCTGAAGAAGAACCATGGGGCACCATGCTCCTGAAGTCAGAACACTGAATTCTGAAAAGTAGCTGGCCTGTGGACAAGTCTGAACTGTCCATGTCACCTTTAATGTGCTTCTTCTCCATAGTCACCCTGGTGGCATGAGCACTCACTAGCCAGTCTTGGGTAATGTGCTATCCAGTGATTGGCTTCCACTATGTAAGTGGTTGTTCATGTGCAGTAAAGCAGATTCTGCAGCGTGGTTAATCTCTGTGTCTTTTACCAACCACAGGCAATGCTGTCTTGGCAAGGGATGTCCTGGAGCAACTGCAATTGTCCACTTGTATTTCCTCTTTTATGAAATGTACAACATAATGATATTTTTTGCAGCTTCCTGCTCAGTTGCTTCTTTTCCTTTATATACGTGTATGTTTACATGTCTACATATGCATGCACATTCATGTATATACATATATACTTAAAACCAGCAGCATTGCGTTACTTTTTAAATTAATAAAGATGGATGAATGTTCATCTTAGATGTGGATCTAAGCTGCAATGAAAAGAAGGCAGACAAGGAAGGGCCCAGAAAGAGGCTGTATATAAAGTAGTCATGGATCAATAAATCTATAGATGTTAGTGGTGTGGTGGGTGAGAAGAGAAGTTAAATTGCAAATCACTGTTGAGAAGGAATTATCAACCCTTGACGGATAATATTTAAAATTTTGTATTTGGCATGGTATCAAACTGCTTTCTTAATATTTATGTTTATAATAGATAGCTGTTATGCTCAGCCTTAGTCAAAGAAGCCTCTCTTTAGTGTGAACGGTAGTAGATACAGGCACGAGGCTGTCCAAGGTAGTATAAGATGAGTGAGCGCTCAGCCCTAAACATGACATTTATACCATCCTCTTTAAGGCTATTGGAACATTGCTGAATAACATGCAGGGAAAAAAATAACATGCTAGGGAGAATGTAACATGATGGGGAGACAGGTCTGAAATGTCATCTTCTGAGTGAGACAAAGCCATTACGATCACAAACTGCAGGTGCGTGCATTGGATCTTCACAAGAATGCATCCCTCCACAGTTAGCCATGGATGGAGGGGCCACTCAGAAAACCTTACTCCTCACTGCTGAACTACTTATTGCTGACAGATTAGTGAAGCAGAAGAGTCACTGACTTCAGTTGTACACCACTTGTGACCCCAACAAGATTCAATGGATAGATAGTTCTATTCCAATTGTGTCACATAGAAGGCTCTGATTAAACTAAATATGTAACAAAACAAAACTAATATCAATGAACCTGGGAAAGAGACTGGCAGTCGTAGGGATGGGAGGGAGATAGAAAATGGTCGGGGAGAGACTCACCAAGATTTGTTGCATATGTGTATGGGATTGTCAAAGAAAAAATATTAATTTAACAATCATATTTTGAGAATTTTGCATAGGTTGATAGTAATATAAGCATGTGACTGGTGACAATTTATACATCTAATTACAGAATGTTTGCATGAAAATTTCATGCCAAAACTGGAATCCAAAGCTTAAGGAGACATGACAATCCAAACGACAATTGTTAGCTCCTGGGAGAAGAGTTTTCTATAAGAATACACAGTCTCTGGTGAGTTGAGCACCCCGCCGCTCTCCAGTGGAAGATCGGACATCTAAGAATATTCACAAAGCACAAATTGGTCCTGAAGGATAAAAATAGGCACAAAGTGGGGAGTCGGTTGTGGTCTGGAAAGAGTTGGGAAGGGGTGCATATTATCAGAACACATTGTATGAAACTCTCAAAGCACTAATAAAAAATCCTTGGAGGATTGTTGCATATGTGTGCAGATTTGGTGAATGATGGAAAAGATGTGATGCCACTAAGAAAGAAAGAATGAAAAAAATGGAACTTATAGCCTCAGGAAAAGAGATAGATACAGGATATCACCTAAGACAATAGGGTATTTAACACTTCCTTTGCTCATCTCTGCTTGTTCTTAGGTCTCAGTTTTTATTTTACTCTCGTGATGAGCTAGTGAAGATGTAATTATCTCTTGACCATCAAGTAAACCTCCAAGCCCACTGTACAGTCCTGTGCCCAGAACATAGTGTTAATTTGACCAAAGTTGGTCAAACAGAGGTAGAACTTAATGAAAGGAACAGATGAAAGGAGGCAGAGCTGATGGAGGTTAGTGGCTATAGGTGCTTGCTGTCAAGCCTGAGGTCTGAGTTGGATTTCTGGACCCTACATGATGGAAGAAGATAATCCACTCTAGCAAGTTGTCCACAGATAGACAAACAGACATACATATAGATGGACACACAAACACACACACACACACACACACACACACTACTAAGCAAATAAGTAGATATAGAACAAGCTAGATTTTAAAAAGCCAATGCAATTGGTGACCAGGAGGCTTCCATCGGTCTTCATGGAGACACTAGCTTGGTGCCACTTACTTTTCTCAGTTGTGCCTCTCTCTCCTCTCCTGGTGCTTTCTTCCTCTTTGGCTCCCCTGCAGTAGCCTTTCTTGGATACCTTTATTTTCAGTGTCTCCAATGTCTCCCACTCTCCACTTCCTAGTCTCTCTCAAATTCATTTCCAAATTTACTGTCACTGTTAACAATCCTTCAATGTCTTCCTTATACAGACCGGGGCTAATCTCCACCCTTTTAAAGTGCAGGCTTCACCCTGTGTGACCTGTCATAGTCATTGCTATTCTTGCTATGCTTCACTTGGCTTTCAGTTCAAAATGGTTTGAGGTTTTCTACCCACACTAGATCTCCTCACTACTTTCTTTTCTTCTCCAAACTCTTAATGTTGGAGTAGCTCACTATGTACTCTTGGTTCTCATTTTCCATTTACTTCAATCCCTGAGCCCCACAATGTAGAATAAATACCGTGTACACGACAAAATCTCTTGAACTTCTATTGATAGACCAGACTTCACTCTATAGAGTAGTGGATCTCAACTTGTGGGTTACACCCTTTTTCAGGGGTCACATAAGACTGTGGGAAAACACAGATATTTACATTATGATTCATAATAGTAGCAAAATTACAGTTATAAAGTAGCAACAGAAATCATTTTGTGGTTGGGGGTTATAATACCATGAGGATCTGCATTAAAGGATCACAGCATCAGGAAGGTTGAGAACCACTGCTTTAGAGCCTTGGTTTCTGTTTATTGACCAGTTTTAGTTGGATACTGAGCGATCACCTTAAAGCCAACATGTCCATAGCTGGTTGTAGAAGTTTTCGTTCTTATTTTTTGTACTTTTTGTAGCTTTCATTATGTCTTATAGTATCTTTCAAGGTGCTTAGGTTGTGATAGAACTAAAGGAAACCTCAAATGTTTCTTAGTAGTTGTGTAGCTGTGTCTCCTAATGAGGCACAGAGTTAGACATGAGGCAGCTAAAAAACTGCTAGCTGTATCCCTTGGCGCTTAGAACACTTCTGTGTGGTTCATCAGACTGACACTACAGCTAGCTTCTTCCCACGACACCAGAAACTGAGGAAGTGGTACTTTCCCACACAGACACAGTAACAGGTCCTACATCCTCAAGCGCCCCTAGCTTCATTATATCATTTTCATTGTGGTTTTGACCCTGTTCCCAAGCTTCTTAAGAGGATCATGGGAAAAAATCTCTAAAAGGGAGATCCAGTTTGCTATGGTTTGGGAGAAAAAGATGGGTCACATTAGTTCCATGAATATGTCATTCACCTCATAAATATTCATAAAACTTCTTCAAAATGTACAAAACAAAACCCACTGGGGTTGTGACCCCTTGTCCTCTGGATACGCCTGATGCAATAGTTTCTCCTTGAGGTGTACTGTCACTGTATTCTCCTTTACTTCTGCTTAAATAATCTGTCTCTTGGATGAATTCTTTCTCTCAAGAAGACAAGGACTGAGAGGAAAATGTCACCTAATAGCAATGTAACTAGACAGGCTCTCACTATGTAGACCTATGGAGTTTGGCTTAAGCACAGACTGTAAAGATCCATTAGCATTTACCTCCTGTGAGACACCATGTGTAGTAACTTTTTTCTGTCACATATCTTTACTTTTAAAGTATTTTTGAGATTTTAATGCATTCTCAATACCCTCTCATATACTCTCCTCTTCCTGCCTTTCAAATGTGTGTGTGTATATATATATATATGCACACACACATATTCCTAAATACGAATTACTTGGTGTGTATAATGTTACTACTATGCATATGTTTTCAGGGTTGACCATTTAGTATTAGATAACCAACTGGTGTGTTCTTCCTTGGGGAAGTCATGTCTCCTGCTCTCAGCATTCCTTGGTTGCTTAGTTCTTGGTGTAACATTGAGGCCATGGGCTTTCCCCCGTTTGCTTAGCATGCCCGTTGGCATTGTTCTTGTTCAGGTCATATGCAGGTATAGAAAGTCACAACCAATGAAACTGTAGATTGTAGAGCCCAGTCCCAACGGACACATCTACTCTCATTTTGCTCACCTCCATACTCCTCATACTCCTTAAGTGAGTTGTCTTTTCTGAGTAGTACTTATCAGCCTTTAATGCAATGTATTAGTTTCTGATTGCCCGTTAGCATGCTACATAATCTACACACAATATATTAGTTATGCTTCATTTCTCTTTTCTCCCTCTAGAAGATATGAATGCCTAGTATACAATAAGCATTTTATAAATACCTGCTGACTAAATGATGCACTATGTGATGATTTCTAAAGCCTACGTATTTGAGACAAAATAGAATAAACATTTAAAAAAAGACTTCCTCCTAGCCAAACCTTGTGCAGGCTGCAGGGAATCTTATGGAAGAAGGTGGAGATAGAAGTACCTAGAGGGGACAGGAGCTCCACAAGGAGAGCAACAGAACCAAAAAATCTGGGTACAGGGGCCTTTCCTGAGACTGACTCTCCTATCAAAGACCATGCATGGAGAAAACC
>JAQQSO010003348.1:0-12500 GCA_028658305.1 Pachyuromys duprasi
AGACGGTTTCTACAATCAAGGACCATGTGTGGATGTGGCCTGGAACCCCCGCACAGATGGGGCCCATGATAGCTTGGTGTAGGACTGAAGACTCTAGTGAGGGAAACAGGGACTGTTTCAGTCAAGATCTTGATGGCTGACTCTTTGACCCTCCCCCATACAAGCCGGAGAGTGACAGACTGGCTAGATCCCAGGGGAGGACATTGCAGCCAGCCCTGAGGAGACAGGATAAGCTGGGGTTGGATGGAAGGGAAGGAGGTCCTCCCCTGTTGGTGGACTTGGAGGGGGCGGGGAGGAGGGAGATGAGGGAGGGAGTGGGAGGGTAGGAGGGAATGAGAGAGGGGGCTACACCTGGGATTCAAAGTACCTAACCTGTGATTGAGATAAAAATAAATAAATTAAAAAAAATTAAAAAGGAAAAAAATGTTCCCTTGTATTTGGGGTATAGATATTCAGAACTGAGATGTCATCTTGGTGTATTTTGCTATGATGTGAATGAAGTGTCCTTTCCCATCTGTTTAGATTATTTTAGTTAAAATTATTTTCATCAGATAATAGGATGGTTACTTCAGCTTGCTTCTAGGGTCCATTTTGTTGAAAAATACTTTTTCTAGCCCTTCCCTCTGAGGTAATATCTATCTTTGTTGTTAACATTTGTTTCTTATGTGCAGCAGAACTATGAGCCCTGTTTATGCATCCATTTTGTTAGTCTTTGTCTCTTTATTGAAGAATTAAGTCCATTGATGTTGACAGATACTAATGACCGATAATTGCTAGTGCTTGTTATTTTTTTTAATGCTTGTCTTGAGTTTGTATGTTTCTCTTCTTTTGGTTTTGCAGCAGCAGTGTTACTAATTTTCTGTGTTTCCTTCAGTGTTCTGTACTTCATTTGGTTGGCATTTTCTTTCTAGTATCTTCTGTAAAGTTGTTAAGCATAGACACTGGCATTTTGGAGTCCATGGAATGGCCTCTTACTTGCTGTGTAGTCACGACAGTCCTGGCACACAGTAACCATGTTCACTGGAACTGCCATTTTGGATTCTATTCAAAATCTACATGGAAATATTCTAATTAGAAATCTTTTTCTGGTGCTGGAGAAAGTCACTGGGCATTTTTTTAACTAAGGATATGCTTCACACTGCACTATTTCTACTTGGGTTCAGTTGCTTGTGGTCCACTTTCATGAGGAACAATTTTAATCTAACTGAACAATTGGAGACACCTAAACCAACTAAACCCTTCAAAAAGAAAGCCATGTTAGAGTGAGGGAAAATCAATTTCTTTTAAAGATCAATAACCATTATTCTGTGTGGGCCACTCATATCAAATGACATCTCTCTTCAGCTGCATCCATTTCTGAGGAAAATTAAATTTACAAATGCTGCTGGAGAGGAAATAGCTTTGAAGAGAACAAGAATATTATGGAAACGTATGATATTCAAAACTTTATTGCATATAGTAAGCAAAATTCATCACTACTTAAAGTGGGGGAGTTTGTCTTCAAGAGTCCACAAGACCACAGCTTTTTCATCAATGAAGTTCTGATTCAATGGTCAAGCGACTTCAAACAGGTCTGGAAAATTTTCTGCATTTAATATGAAGGGAATTATTTGTAAAGAATTATGAACTTGATTGCGTAATGTTTGTTGAAATGTTAAGTTCTTAGCTCTATTGTGACTGTGAGCTTGTGTTTTGGTGTTCATGCATATGGGCACATGTGCTTATTAAGGCCACAGTCAACTGTGGTTATCTTCTTCAGTTGCTGTCCACTTTATTTTTAAATAGGATATCCTATTTAAAACCTTTACTTTATGATTTTGCTGTACTCAGTGGACAGTATTACCTATGTACTCTCTCTGTCTCAATAACAATAGTAGAAAAAGCAAGTCTTTGTAAATGAAAATAAGGCTGACTGTTTAGGGTTGTGGTCAACCATTTGTTAACATATATAAGTAACATGATCATAAAGTTTGGATTACAGGCCTATTTTTCTGCACAGAATTTTTCTTTCCGTCTGTTCATCATGTTCAAATTCAGATTTTCATCTGATACTGTCATATCTTTATTTCTGTATGATAACTTTAAATCTGAAATAAATCAATATTTCAGAATCATACATATGTATGTATACATACACAAATAAATATACATACAAATGCACACATAATGTCAGCTAATTCCTTAGCTAGAATTAGATGAATTGAACTTGAATGCTTGTGTTCGTTGATGCAATGAATGAATGAATGAGTATTCATGGTTATATATAGGCATGTATGTCTGTGTTATGTGTAAACAAACACATGGACACAAACTTATGTATATATTCACATATGTTAATTATATAGGCAAGCTGTGGCTCAATGCATTGTTTTATTTATACAACTCCTATTCAAACATATCAATAGTTTTAAAAGGTGAGGTTGCATAAACAAGAAATACATTATGGATTTTGACACAAGAAATTTTTGTAACCAATGAATATGAGCTGCCCAATACGTGTGTCAGGAACTGAATCCATATTTCTGTGCAAGAGCAGTATGCACCCTTAACTGCTGAGCCAGTTATTCAGAAGCATGTTCCTGTTAATATCATATTTATGAGACAGAAACTGAATCCAAATCAAGATAGAAAAGAGGTCTAAGAAAAAAAAAAGAAATATTTCCTGTCCTGCACATATAACTAACTATATGTTATATAACATATAAAAAACTAAATATATAACTATAACAAACTAAAGTTGTGTTAGAATTTTAGTAATTAATATGATTAACTAAGAATGCAATTGGTGAAAATCCTATGTGATGACATCACTAACGTTTGAAAGGAAAGGTATAGAACAATTCCTAGCATTGGAAGTCAAGGGAAAAAGTCACCATAATTCACCAAATCATCTTTCTTGAGAAAATTGAACTTCCTTTTGCAGCTGAATCAGAGTACATGGCTGTTACTGCTTGACTGGAAATGTAAATGTAGAAACAGATGAAGCAAGAGTGACTGTGTAATTAAGTGTATTCTAAGGATTTTTAGGTACATAATAATATTATGGATATTAGTGGATTTTTTTTCAGACTTCCTTCTGATGTCTGATATTCCAAATGTTCCATAGTTTCTACAATAAGTGAGTTCTGACTTGCTGCCTCACAGGAGAGTATATGTCGATGTGCTCCACATTTCAAAAAGGCTAGGCACAAGTGAGTCACAGTTTGGTCACCATAAAATAGTTGTTGAATACTTAATAATGGGAAGTGTGTTAACTACAAATCTCCATTCTATACTCCCATATCAAAACCTCAGAGGTCCTCATACATTCATACAATTTACGTAGAGTATGTGCATTTAAGTTATTTAGCCTAAAGTACTTTAAACTAATTTGCAATATTATGACCATTTTTTTGTTTCCCTCAGACTCCTCAATCTGTATGTGCACAGAGCTGTGGTCCAGGATTCTGGAAAGTTTTACAAGAAGAAAAACCTGTCTGCTGTTTTTCTTGTTTATTTTGTCCAGAGCAGCACATTTCCAACCAGACAGGTAGAAAAGTAATAGATTTTCTCAAACTGATTGGGAATGTAGAAGGGGAAAGTTAAGACGTGGCCATGGTGTCATAATGCAGTTCTGTTCTATGTCTCTTTCCCTCATATCTGAATGCATTAGTAAACATTGCTGTTGCCTCACAATGTGTGAGGATTTGAGTGGCAATTCTTATGCTATTGTGTCATATGCAAACTATTAAAAAAAAACCTGCCTTTTATAGTATGGAATTTCCATCTATAGGGAATAGGTTCCCCATTAAATGGGAGATCTCCAGTTGTCCAGGATCAATTTGCATTTCTGTAATGAACAAACCTAATGATTCCTGCATGAAAATAATTCCAGGAAAAGTACATGTGTGATTGTTTCTTGAATGTACAAGAAATGGAACTGCTTTTACAACACTTACAGTTGTCATCTTCCGTATCAACAATAGTAGAAAAAGAAAGTCTTTGTAAATGAAAATATGGCTGACTCTTTAGGGTTGTGGTCAACTGTGTGATAACATATACAAGTAACATCATTTGGAATAGGCAGGCTGTATTTATGATTACAAATACACACCCAACATTTAATGAAAAAAGAGGTCATGAATGTGAGAGTAAGTATAAGGTGGGTCCAGGAGAAGGTTTAGAGCAAAGAAAACAAAGAGGTATAGGGAGATAATTATGTTACTTTTAAAATAAGAAATTTATAAGAAAAATTAAAAGTCAGAAGGAAAATACATTATTATAATGATGAGAATCTACTATTTATTTATTATACTAAAAAGGCCAACTCTTAGAAAAATATGTAACACACAGAACTTTTTATATTTTATTGAAAACAATGAAATGTTGAAATATTAATTAAATATTCTTTATATTCATATATCTAATGCTACCATTCGTTAAATTCCTTACAGTGGGCTCTATGTCTTCAAGTCCTATGGTTGAAGGGATAAGGAGAAAGCCTTTCCTTGTCCGTGATTGCAGTGGGATTGATTTAAGTTGCTCTCTATTTCATTTGATGTTGGCTATAGGCTTGCTCTATATTGTGTTAACTTATGTTTATGTATGTGCCTTGTATCTATGGTCTCTCCAAATCTTTAAATATGATCAGATGTTGGATTTTGTCAAATGCTTTTTCAGCATGTAAAGAGATAGTCATGTGTTTTTCTTTTCTGATCAGTTTGTTTATATGGGAGATAACATTGATGGATTTCCGTATATTGAACCATCCCTGCATGCCTGGGATAAAGCCTACTTGATCATAGTGGATGATATCACTGAGGTGTTCTTGGATTCGGTTTATGAGTGTTTTACTGAGTCTGTTTGCATCAATGTTCATAAGGGAAATTTGTCTGAAGTTCATTTCTATGTTGGGTCTTTGTGCAGTTTAGGTATTAAGGTGACTGTGTCCTCAGAGAATGAGGTTTGTAATGTTCCTTCTGTTTCTATTTTGTGGGATAGTTTGAAGAGTATTGGTATTAGCTCATTTTTGAAGGTCTGGTAGAATTCTGTGCTGAAACCATCTGACTGTGCTTTTTTGGGTAGGGGCTTTTGATGACCACTTATATGTCCTTACGGGAGATAGGACTATTTAATTTATTTTCCTGATGTTGATATAACTTTGGTAAGTTGAATCTCTCAAGAAAATTGTTCATTTCATATAGATTTTAAAATTCTGTGATGTATAGGCTTCTGAAGTAAGACCTAATGATTCTTTTGATTTCCTCCATTTCTGTTCTTATGTCACGGTTTTCATTTTTTATTTGTTCATTTGGAAAGTTGCTTTCTGCCTTTTAGTTACTTTGACTAAGAGTTTGTCTATCTTATTGATTGTCTCAAAGAACCAGCTCTTGGTTTTGTTGGATCTTTAAATCATTTTATTTTTAGTGTATTGATTTCATCCCTGAGTTTCATTATCTTCAGCTATCTCCTCGTCTTGGGTCTGCCTACTTTGTTTTGTTTTTATCTAAGTCTTTTAGGTGTGTTATTAAATTACTTGTATGTGATGTCTCAAAATTTTTTATGAAGGCACTGAGTGCTATGAACTTTCCTCTTAGCACTGCTTTCACTGTGTCCCATCATTTGAGGCATGTTCTGCCTTCATTTTTATTAAGTTCTTGGAAATATTTAATGTCTTTATTTCTTCCCTGACAAACCTGTAATTGAGTAGTTGTTTGGGTCCATGTGTGTGTAGGTGTTTTGCTATTTTTATCACTCTTAAGATTCCAGCTTTAGAACATGATAAAAGGGATAAAAGGGATTCTTGTGTCTGTAGAGACTTGCTTTGTGCCTGAATATATGGTCAATTTTTGAGAAGGTTCCATGATGTTCACAGAAGAAAGTATGTTTGTTAGTGTCTGGGAGAAAAGTTCTGCAGACATCAATTAGGTCCACTTGTTTCATGACCTCTTTAAGCTTCATTATTTCAATTTTCTTCTATGACATTATTGAAAATATATTCTGGACCTTGGAATTATCCTTTTAGTCTATTTTATCTTAGTTTTCATCTTTTCATGGTGTCCTTGATTGCTTGGATGTTTTTCATCAGGAGCTTTGTTGTTTTCTTTGGAAGACTGATCAGCTTCTTCTATTGTATCTTCAACGCCTGAGATTTTCTCCTCCATCTCTTGTATTCTGCTAGTGATACTTACCTCTGTGGTGCTTGATCTCTAAGTATTCCATCTCCAGGGTTTTCTCAATTTGTGTTTTCTTTATTGATTCTAATTCTGTTCTCAAGACTTGATTTATTTTATTCATTTCCTTAACCTGTTTGATTGTGTTCTCCCGTTATGATGGCCTCTCTTTATTTCGTTGTATTTGCCTGCATTTCTTTGAGAAATTTGTTCTTTTCCTCTTTATATGTCTCTAATAACTACATTAACATATATTTAGGGTCCTTTTTCTTGTGTGTCAGCTGCATTAGAATATCAATCGTTTGGGTGATTTCTGGTGGAGACATGATGTCCTGGTTTTTTGTTGACTGTGTTTTCATACTGGCCTTTGGCTATCTGGTTGGTTGTAGCCTTAGCTGTTTGTTCCTGGAACCTACACCATAGAATGGACTGGCCTCTCTTAGGAGTCTACAGTAGTGATCATGAAGATGAGAAATGTGCAGTGGCTCAAGAATGGGTGCTGGTGATTCATATGCCAGTGTCCTGAAGGGCAGGGCACAGGACAGGGTGTGGGCACACAAACAGGTGGGGGAAGGTGAATTGAAGATCACAGAGTGTGCATGCTTGGGAGCTCTGAGGAGTAGTGTGCAGGTGCAGCTACCCCAAAGGGCTCTAGGCCCAGGTGGCAACTGTGAGGTGCCTCAGAAGAAGCCTGAACTGAGGCTTACAGGTCTGCCCTAAACAGTGCTCCTTATTCTCAGATTCCTCTGGGATCTGCCGTCTTGGATCTGGGATCCATGTGATTCTCGTGTTCATACAGTGTCCACAGGGTGACCAACAGAACTGTGGCTTGGTGGCTGGAATGCTGTCCTAGGAATCCTGACACTGCCCTCAGGGAAGCAGGAGGGATGCAAAATCTGGCTGTTCAAGTAGAGAGTCCATGGACCTTGGGATCCATACTCACTGGAGTCTGGATCACAGCGGGCCTGGATCCTATTGCCTCCAATTCCTGGATGTCCCATGCAGTCCAGGAAGCACCATAGTTGATGCTCTGGTTCTAGCCACGAGTCCACTAACCAATCTCAAGTGTCTCTGATCCTCTGCCCCTCCGATATGGTGCACAAAGTTCACCACCATTACAGATTCTCCTTTTTTAATCTTTCATGCTTCTATTCTTTTTTTTCAGTGGGGGGCTATTGTGAACTTCTGAATTTCCTACTGGGTCTATTTAGGTTGTTTATTGTTGAATTCATGTTTGAATCATGGTTGATTGAGCAAATCTAAAACTTATCCCTCTAATGTACACTTTTAAGCTGACAGGAAGATAACATTAAAAAAATATTTCCTTAGAATATTCTGAATTTCTTTGGTTTCTGTAGTAATGTTTTTCTGTCACTTCTGATTGTATTAATTTTAGTCCTCTATGTCTTTCTTTGATTTACTTGAGACAGGGTTCTATAAATTTTGTTTATCTTCACAAAGAGCCAGCTCTTCCTTTGGTTAATTCTATGTATTGTTTTCTTTGTTCCTATTTCATTAATTTCTACTTCAATCTTCTTATTTCTTTTTAAAATATTATTAATTTGTTCATTACAGCATCTGCTTCCACCTCTCCTGATAGCCCCTCTCTTTCACCCCAACTCACAACCCAGGTGCCCTTCCTCCTTTTCTTTCCAGAAAAGAGGAAGCCTCCCTTGGATATCAACCAGCCTTGGCATACGAAGTTGTAATAAGATTATATATAACTTCTGCTATTGAGGCTACACATGGCAGTCCAATTAGGAGAAAGGGATCTAATGACAGACAGAAGAGTCAGAGACAGCCTTGGTCTGACTGTTAGGTGCGCCCCATGAAGACCAAGCAGGGCAACATGTTACACATGGGCCGTTACAAGTCCCCCATAACTACTAATCAGCACAACTGTTAAATACGTGTTGTTAGAAGTCCACCATGAATACCAAGTTCCCAAGTTCCATAACTGTTACAGATGAATTGATAGAAGTCCCAGACAGAGATAAAGCTACACAAATGTTGTATAGGTGCAGAGAGCCCAGGTCTGTCTCATGTATGCTCTCTTTTTGGCAATTCATTGTCTGTGAGCTTGTACCAGGAGCCTTTCTGTGGGACTATCCTGAATATGGAAAGGAGAGTTGGAGAGTCTTTGCATTCAGAAGGCTCCACAGAGCAGATGATGGGTCAGTGAGGGAATAGAATGAATCAGGTGGAGTGGTCACGAGAATCTCACAGCTGACTTCCAAAATTCAGACTTTTCTGTGGCTCTGACTTACTGTCAACAAGGCACTTATTTATTTATAATGTTTCATAGTACAAACAGAGACTAATGATTATACAAGTGGTACAGAGTAGATGTCTGAATTTTTTCATTAGATGTCCAGGGTTACAAGTTCAGTTATGATTACAAAAAATACAAATGGAACAGATTTCATTATTATTATTATTATTATTAGCCCTATATCTGTAATTTAAGGAATCTAAAGATGGTCTCCTTCAAAGAAAATACATTTAATGTGCTCTCAGGCTGGTAGTGTCTTTAGTATGAGTGCAGTCAAAACAAATAGAAAATACCTGAACTAGTCTTTTTATGAATAGAAAATACTAATAACTAATTCACTTTAATCTATGTATCATCATGTATACCACAAAGTAGAAAAAGTTAATTTTAGTCAATCTGTCTTACTTACTGAGTTTTATTCCATCAGAAGTGTAAACCCTATGACCCATACCTTTAAACTATATTTTCAGGAGCTCTCATCTAATAATAGAAAGGACTTAAATATTTACTAGAATCTCCTGGCCACTCAGGGTTTGCATATTATCTTTGTTCACCCTGCACCACTACACTGTTTAGGGGCAGATACCCTAAGAAAACTGAAAGAATCGCTTCATTTCACTACCTGCTTATCTGTGCTTAATGAACTCCAGGGCATAAAGAAGATTTTCAAACAGAGGACAGATAAAGTTAAGTTTAGGATTTTCATAAAAAGACTCTGACAGAAATATTTTGTAGAAAAAAAAATTGAAGCATAGTGCAGAAAGTCCCCAATAATATAACACACCAGAAAAAACAAAAACAAAATTTGAGATAGAAGAACAGTGATTGTAACAATTGGTTCACATATCCTGGAGTTGCATCAAGCATCTGTGCTGGCTTCATTACTCACACCAATTCCAGTGAATATGGCGTTGCCATTTCCCCCTTTCTGATTTAATATTTTAAAGATTGATAGATCTATTGTGTAACAAGTTGGGCATCTTTAAGTCTTCGGGATATAACTGGAGTGAAAATTAAAACAATTCCCAGGGTTATTCTGGAATTAATAATAAAACACAAAGAGTCCTGTCCTGAGTCAGGCACTGCTGATCCAAACTTATGGCTGAAATTTGGTTATGCAAGTGTTGTATGTTTACTACCATATCAGAATTGTTTCATAGACCATGGAAATGGGATACAACTTATTCCCATGTTACCTTAAAAAAATTGTATAGAAGGGGGTAACAACAATCCGCTTATACTGTCTGCAACAAGAAAAATGAGAAGAACCCATGAGGATGAAAGAAGGAAGTGTATTTTTGTTCAAAACACAATGTATAAATACTTAGAAACTCAAACCATATAAAAAAACATTTGAACGATTGAAAGTATAACTTCATCTGAATAAGAGTAATACAGATATCACTGCCCTAGAGAAACAGTGATAAACTGTTGAGCAGAAAGCTTATTGATAATTAAACAAGATAAACACTAAAAACAGGATTTATAAAGAATTCATGTCCTTCGCAGTATCAGAAAGCAGAATATGCCAGGATACACACTTCATTGGAAAGCACTTTAATGAATTAAATGTGTAATGAGCAGATACTTAAAGAAGGTAAAATGTTGATCCAATTTCTCTACACAGAACAGCTGGAGTGTATACCCAAACCCTGAGAGAAACCACTGCCTGCCGAAGGAAGTGACCTTCCTATCCTTTGAGGATCCCCTTGGCATGGCTCTGGCCTGCACAGCTCTGTGCTTTTCTGTCAGCACAACTGCAGTTTTGGGAATCTTTCTCAAACACCGAGAATCTGCCGTTGTTAAGGCCAATAACTGAACTCTCAGCTACATCCTGCTCATCTCCATCCTCCTCTGCTTCCTTTGCTCCTTTTTCTTCATTGGCCGCCCAAACACAGCCTCCTGCATACTGCAACAAATAACATTTGCACTTGTGTTCACCTTGGCGATTTCCACCGTTTTGGCAAAAACTATAACTGTAATTCTAGCCTTTAGGGTCACGAAACCAGGGAGAACAATGAGAAGGTTGTTTGTCTCAGGTGTCTATAATGTTGTCATCCCCATCTGTGTCCTGATCCAACTCACTCTCTCTGGAGTCTGGCTGGTAACCTTGCCTCTCTACCCTACATTGACACAGATGAATACTCTGAACATGCTCATATAATCATTTTATGCAACAAGGGCTCAGTTACTGGTTTCTACTGTGTGTTGGCTTACTTAGGAGCCCTGGCCCTAGGGAGCTTCACTTTGGCTTTCCTGGTGAGGAACCTACCTGACACATTCAATGAAGCCAAGTTCTTGACATTCAGCATGCTGGTGTTCTTCAGTGTCTGGGTCACCTTCATCCCTGTCTACCAGAGCACCAAAAGGATGGTGGCTGTGGAAGTCTTCTCCATCTTGGCCTCTACTGCAGGGCTGCTGGGTTGCATCTTTTTCCTTAAGTGCTACATTATTCTCTTAAGACCTGATAAGAACTCTTTGAGATGTATTAAAAAAATGGTAAATAAAAATTGATCATTTTGATGTATTAGTTTTCTAATAAATCCCATTATTGTACTAAAATTAAATTATTTACACTCTCTTAAGTAACTTTTTCTGAAATGTATATTTAAAACAAAAGTAAGAGCCCCTCACTTTGTATCACAATCACAGACATTCTATTTCAGAGTAGAAGCTGCTCCAGAAAACATATTTTAGTAAGTTATGCATGTTACTTATTAATTTGTGGACAATATACATGTTCAAAATGTAATTACAGGAGAGTAATTGAGATAAATAGTACATGAACTAATTACTTGTTATTTTTGGGACTATAACAGAGCATTTGATGGTATTTGAGATTCTGGTATAGAATACGATAGAAAATTGTTCTCTGGAAAGGGGTAGTGCTGCTTTTAAACAGGTTGAGCCATTCCAGAAATCAGTGTAGAGAATTTTCTAAATGGAAAAATTAAGTCTACCACCTAATCCTGCTCTCTTTTCCTAAACATACATAAAAGTGACTCGACATCTCACTCTAGAAGTACTCTCTCAGACACCTTCATTGCTCTTCTATTCACAATAGTAGGAAATGGAAACTCAAATAGCTTTAAAATGATAAATCAATAAGAAAAATATCATACACAGAAATAAATGAAAGTAGAAAGATTATAATTTAGATAACCTATATCCAAAAGACAAATATCTTTCATTCTCTACTCTGGGACATCTAGCTCCAAATGTACAGATGTAAGTATTCACCACAGAATAACTGTAGAAACAAGAAAACATGGTGGGCAAGCAATACAATGACAGGGAAAAAGTTATCCAAATTGGGATAATGTGTGGGAATTGTTCTAAATATGAAGATGGATAAATATAAAAGAAGGAAGTAGATGAAATAACAGTAAATATTTGTGAAAGAGTTTTAAACAATCATACTGTGAATAATCTATATAAAATCCTTATAATATATGTAAGTCCATGCATGAATATAAACATGTTGCAACCTAAATGATTTTAATAATGCACACAAATAAGTATACTTCACCACTGACCAAAGAAGCTTTTCTTGGCAGCAACAATAATGATTAAAATCCACAACCAATCACATGGCAAAATTCTGGAGAACAGTCACACTTGATACATCTACAAAACAATTCCCAGATCTAAGGCTCAGAGATCATGCAGAACAGGTGGTAAAAAATAATATAAGGCATAGGATCAGAGTAAATTTTGGTAATGTGTCTCTTAATAATATCAGAAGCTACAGCCATAAGACTTAGCAAGACAGAAAATAAAGAAAACTAAAGACGTAGCAACATACCTGCATAAACTTGAACTGAAAGTTGAAAAACGCTCATAGACATGTGGATGTCCTACAGGCATAAACCATTGGCCTCAATTCTATGCAAAAATTTACATGGAACTAATAAAGGCTGAGAGTGGGATAAATATTCTTTCTAGGAAAGAACATAAAATCAGTTAGTTATCCAACACCAAACAATCAGCCCTGAAAATATGCATAGAAATCACACTATTAGAACTGAGCAACTCATATTTAGAAGTCTGCATCATACATATATACACATGAAATC
>JAQQSO010003349.1:0-13627 GCA_028658305.1 Pachyuromys duprasi
GTATGATCAATGCTTGTTTGAATGAACAAATGGGATGGACATTGAGTGGAGGAGAAAACAAGCAACAGAACAGGAGCATGCCAAAGAGGACCTCTGGGGGTGGGGGTCAATGTAGCGATGTATCAGAGCGGATATTAAGACTCGAGATCAAGCCTCTGACAGAGGGCAAGAGTAATGATAGATCTGGGGGAAGTTGTTGAGACTTGGGGAGAACAAGAGCTCCACAAAGACCAAACTCAGCAGGGCACAGGGGTCTTGTAAGAGACCGGTTTCTACAATCAAGGACCATGTGTGGTTTTGGACTGGAACCCCCGCACGGATGGGGCCCATGATAACTTGGTGTAGGACTGATGACCCTATTCAGGGAAACAGGGACTGTTTCAGTCATGATCTTGATGGCTGACTCTTTGACCCTCCCCCATACAAGCCGGGGAGTGACAGACTGGCTAGATCCCAGGCGAAGACATTGCAGCCAGCCCTGAGGAGACAGGATAAGCTGGGGTTGGATGGAAGGGAAGGAGGTCCTCCCCTCTTGGTGGACTTGGAGAGGGCGGGGAAGAAGAAGATGAGGGAGGGAGTGGGAGGGTAGGAGGGAATGGGGGAGGGGGCTACGCCTGGGATTCAAAGTACCTAACCTGTGATTGAGATAAAAATAAATAAATTAAAAAAAAAAAAGAAAGAACAGTGGCTGCTCTTCCGGAGAACCAAGGTTGAATTCATAGCTCCCACAAGTTGACTCACAATTATTTGTATCTCCCATCCCAAGAATCTGGCATCCTCTTCTGCTCTTTTGGGCAACAGATGCGCTAGTGGTGAAGAGAAAACTAGACAGGTTAAACACCAATATACATACAAATTAAAACTGAGGTAAAAATGTTTTTTAAAATGCTCCAGTGAAATAAATACCTATATGTATGTAAGCATGTTTATGATTATATATAAAAACAATGTATATTATTTTTAATAAATAACTTTAATCAACAGAATACATGATTAGGTGCTATCAAAATTCATATTATATTCACTCACATAAACTAATATTTTACACCATGTGAGCAAACGTAATTTAAATGAAGCTGTGGCAGGGGTTTGCACTTGTAGTATAAACTTCAAATATTTAAAACATGTTTCAAAGAGACAAGCTTGCTTCATTCCGCCATGTATAAAAACTCTCCTCAAGTCTAAATAAAATGTGATTAGCTTCTATGAGCAGGTTAAATTCAATCGCTCATTGAAATCCTCCTCAGATTTAACTAAGCATGAAAGTTCCTCAAGAGCAGAAATACTACCAAATAATTATTCCTCTGAAAGGAATAGAATATGAAATATGCTCAAATACCAGATGGTTGTTGCAAATAATAGGATACTAAGCCAAAAGAAGAACATTTTATTGACTTTTAAAAAAATGGAAGGCATAAATCTCCCACTTGTAATATAATTTGATTTGGGAACATTTATTATTATATAATCATTCCTCTTGGATTTCTGAAAAGTTTGCTTTTTTTCTTGCATGTTATAACCTATTGCAATATGTTTCCAAATGTCTGTAATAATTTACAGTGTTCACTCTCTAGTTTATATAGTTTATTAATCTCTGGTGTGTGATGCATATTATTACAAAGGAAAATATAATCCCAAATCCTTTAAAAGTGTTACTGCTATCTTTTGGTTAGGTGAAGCAGAAGAATAAAAATAAATGGTTATATATAATAACATAATATGTATTACATGATGTTACACATATTATATTAATTTATAATATACAATATATATAGTTAAAATATTGGACCTCAGTGGTCTGTTTCCTCCTACCCTTTGCTACCCCCTTAGTGTTGCCACTTCTCACGATTGCCATAAAATGAGTTCATCACTATCATTTACAAAGTCCTAACAATCCAGCAAAATCTACAAGCTAATAATAATGCCAATACATGGAAGGTTTTGGAGTAACACTAAACCCCATAATAAAAGCTACAAATTGAATAGACTCAGTGTACTGTAGAAATAGTAATATAGGAGTGGGTTATTGTAGGGAAAAATTATGTATAGCCAAGTGGAACTGCAGAAACAGGATGTACGGGGAGGGGGGGTGATACAATGAGAGAAAGGTTTAAGTGCCAAGAAGACAGGATTGCAGGGCAGAATCAGGAGAGGCAGAGTTCACTAACACAGATGGGAAGTGAGTATCATCAAAATGCATTGTATACATTTACAAAACTATTAATATTGAGAAAAATATCATATTAAACCACAAAGAGCTGCCCAAGAACAAGCCTGTTAATATTCTGGTGTTGGTGAGGTGGAGAATAAGAAGGCTCAGCTCTCATTGAGGATACACAGGCAGATGATTGCTAATGGGGAGGGAGAATGGATTTTCTTCCGGAATTGGCTCTTGGTAGATTCCTCATGTTCCTGTAACCCATTCCCATGAGACCAACACGAACAGGACTCATTGAGTTAACAAAATTATGCATGAAGTTAGCAGGGTGACTGACTTTTCAAAGCCCCTAAGATTTGGTAGGGTACTAGGGAGTGATTATCACCAAAATACACTGTATGTATCTATGAAATTTTAAAAGGTTGTTTTTAATCTATAGACTAAAAATTTAAAAAGCACTAAAAAGCATCATGCTTGCTGATAACAGCCTGAAAGATTTTCTTCTGTAATGGAATTCTTAAAAACTTCAGGTTAAAAGAATTTTTAAAAAATATAAAGAAAAACCAAATTTAAAATAAAAATAATATTTTCACTGCTTTTAGATGATAAAGCTTTATATGAAAATACTATAGATCATATATAATTAAGAATACTCAGAATAAATAATTCATTAAAATATTAGGCACAACATCAAGAAATACTAATCATTACATTGTCATAGCTTAATAAACAATTTCAAAAGAATTTTTCTTACTATAGCATAGACAAAAGTGACAATTATAAATTAATTTAATCTAAAATAGTAAACTGAAACTGAAGAATCATTTATGGTAGATATCACTAAAGACACAAATCAACAAAAATACAACTTATATTAATAGGAAATATTCAGTATCAAAAAGGATTAGGATCAAAGTGATCTTCAGATTTGATATAATCTTTACACAGATTTTAATGATATTATTTGAATAAATATAAAAATACAATTTGGGGTACTTCAGTATTATTACCTCAATGATCATCTTGAAAGAAAAAACATGTAAAATCAATTTATGTTTTGAGAATACACTCTGATGCTATAGATATAAAAACCAACAGCATAGAACAGAGTATGTGAATATAGAATTTTACATTTGGGTTCAAATTATTTCCAACACAATGCTAAGGTCATTTGATGAGTAAACAATGCCTAACCACCCTCCCACACCTACCCACACACATAGATGCTCACACACATTTGTACACAAAACACATATACACTTATATATTTGCACTCATTTAAACACATAAACAATAGCACACTCAAAAACACACTTTCTTATCAGTCAGTTCTGAGAAAATTGGACATCTATATACAAACACATGAAACTACTCCTTCCCTAGTACATACAACAGTGGAATGGAAAGGATCAATGACATAAATATTATATAACAAAACTGAAACTGAGAGATCATGTCTTGAGGACTAATGTTTTTTTTTTATTTGGTTTTTCCTGAGAAAAATCTGAGTTGGTGTGGTAGACCTCTGAAATTCTAGCTTCAAAAGACTATGACAAGGCAGCCCTGGGCAACATGGCTAGGAAAACTATCCATAATGAGAGTTCTGGGTTTGAATGAGAGAAATTATACCCATAAAAATGTTGCAAGACCAATTAAGGATGATTCCTGACTTCAATCTGAGTTCCCACATAGAGGTACACAAACTCATAAACTCACACACACAAACACACAAACACACACAGACACATTCCCATGCACATGCATAACAGATCATGAAGACTATTCAAACACACATAAACACACAAACACATTTAATTTTATACATAGAATCATGCATATCACACAAAAATAGAGGGAAATCTATTCTCAGAAACATTATTAACCTATACATACATTAAGCAACAATTATAAAATCCATTTAATTATAATAGCTATGTATAAGGACAATCTCCAGGAAACTATAAAAAGGAATTCCATTTGCTTTTAGTATGTATGCTTTCTTTGTATGGACACATAAAATTCAATGCTTGATATCAGGTTCCTAGAAAACTATTTTATTTTTATTCAAGTTTTAGCTTTTTTAGATTCATTTTCCTTCAGACAATATTGGTTTGCATACATGCATGCAAACATACATACATTCATACAAAACACCCCATAAAGTAAAATAAATATATCAATAAAATGTTACAAGTATAATGCCATAATATGGGCGGTCACAATTATCTGGCCACATATTAGTGATACAGAAGGTCGGTGACAGTGCATTGTCACCCGTCACTCGGGTTATCCCCCACTAGTGTTCTATGTTCCACCCACCACGCCTGCACTGCCACACATGCCTCTTCTTGCTATGCGTCCCTTGAGTGCCAGGTTTATCACCTTTGTCTTTTTGCCCATAATGCTCTTGGAATACATTTGCCTGTCCTCTCTACTTTAATATGGTTTCTACTCAAAAGGCACTAAATAGAAGAGTACCCCTGAATCTCAGTAAAAAGTAATATCCCTGTCCTCCTTAGAGTTTGTCCAAAAGGTTTTTAATCTACTATACTGTCTATAAATAAATCGAAAATTTCACTCAACACATCCATTGGTAAAAACATTTCCATATTAGATAATTAGAATTCACTTGCATTAACATGGAAATAAGTATGTGGACGAAAACTATTTGCTAATAAAACTTTTGTAGAGAATTTGACATTATGTAACAGCTGGGGAACCTCCACATCTTTTAAAATACAGTTTTATCAGTTCATCTTTTAAAATACAACTCCTCATATGATTGAAGACTCTAGGTTTTTATATGCTTTCAGTATTATACTGCCTTGCTGTCTTGCTTTAATAGCCGCTGCATTTCCATGATAAGCTATTGCTTCTTTATTACTTTAATAGCTTATTGTTGATTATATATATGACATAAAAATTGACAGGATGTCATTATTAGTTTGCTGGGTGGCTTAGACATAACATTCAGTCACGCCAAGTGACTCCGTTGTCATTGTTAGTGCTATTACTACCATCTGTGGTAGCCATAAGATGCCCATCAATTGTATGGGAAAATTGCTCGGAGATTTGTGACCATCTATTGATGACAGCATGTAAAGGTTAATGCAGCTAACCATGAGAAAATTTTGCTATGGATCAACAGTTCACAAAATGACGACAACTTTTAAAACCAAGAATATGTAACTGATGGAATATTCACAAAATAAATACCAACATTAAAGTCTGGAAGGGGCATTGATTCCACATATTAAACACACATATAAAAATATAAAGTTATACGTCTGTCTTAGTTTTTTTTCTATAACAAAAAGGCAACAAAAAGAGCAAGTTTAATTTGGTGCTCACAGTTCCATTAGCATCCATGACGGTGCAGATCATGGTGGCACGCGACCAGGCAGGCCTGGCTTTGGAGCAATAGCTAAAACCTCAAATCTGGTTCCATAAGCAGGAAAGAGATTTCTTTGGGAACGGCATGCACTTTAGAAACAGCAACTTCTGGCCCCAGTGATACCGGATTTTTTTTAAATTTATTTATTTTTATATCAATCACAGGTTAGGTTTTTTGCATCCCATGCGTACCCCCCTCTCTCATTTCCACCCACCCTCCCCAACCCTCCCTCAACTCCTCCCTGCCCCCTCCAAGTCCACCAATGGGGGAGGATCTCCTCCCCTTCTATCTGACCCCAGATATCTTATCTCCTCAGGGTTGGCTGCAATGCCCTCCCCTGGGATCTAGCCAGGCTGTTACTCCCTGGAATGTATGGGGGAGGGGGGTGTCGAAGAGTCAGCCATCAAGTTCATGACTGAAACAGTCCCTATTTCCCTTACTAGGGTCTTCAGTTCGACACTGAGCTATCATGGGCCACATCTGAGCAGGGGGTCTAGGCCATATCCATATATGGTCCTTGGTTGGAGAAACTGTGATACAGGATTTTAACAAGGCCACACCTCCTAATTTTTTCCCCGAACATATATAAATATTTGCACATATGCATGTCAAATATAAATGTATACATATTTTATTTTTTAAGTTTAACTAAACATATTATAATAATTTAAAACAATATGTTGAGAGTTAATATCCAGAATATATAAAGAACTCAAGAAATTAAACACTAACAAACCAAATTATCCAATGAAAAATTGTGCTACATAACTAAAGAGAAAATTCACAACAGAGGAATACTGAATGGCAGAGAAACACTTGAAGAAATTCTCAGTGTCTTTTTAGTCATCAGGGAAATGCAAATCAAAACTACTCTGAGCTTCTACCTTATAACCACCAGAATGGCTAAGATCAAAAACTCAAGTGGCAACACATGCTGGAGAGGATGTGGAGAAAGGGAACCCCTCCTCCATTACTGATGGGAATGTAAACTTTAAATAAATAAATAAATTACAATTTATTCACTTTGTATCCTAGCTGTAGCTACATCCCTCATCTCTTCCTAGTACCACCCACCCTTCCTCTTCTCCCCATATGCCCCTTCCTTAGTCTACTGATAGGGGAGGAACTCCTCCCCTTCTATCTGACACTAGCCTAAATGAAAACTTTTACAGCTTTGGAAATCAATCTGGTGCTTTCTCAGAAAACTGGGAATCCTGATACCTCAAGACTCACTATACCACTCCTGGGCATATATCCAAAAGATGCTCAACCATCCAATAAGGACATCTCGAGTATGTTCATAGCAGCTTTATTCATAATAGCCAGATTCTAGAAATAACCTAAATGTCTGTCAACCAAAGAATGGATACAAAAATTGTGGTACATTTTAACTGCTCAGCTATTAAAAAGAAGGAAATCAACATTTTCAGGCAAATTATGGTACTAGAAAAGAGTACCCTGAGTGAGGTGACCCAGAAGCAGAAAGGCACACATAATATATTACTCATTTATAAGTGTATATTAGCCATATAATAAAGGACTAAAACAAAAAAATAAAGGACTAAAACACTAAAATCTATATTCCTAAAAAAAGTTAAACAACAAATAAAATCCTAGAGAAGATGCTTAATTCTCTTTCAGAAGGGAGAACAGGCTAGCTAGCTACCAGAAGTGGTAGAAGAGATGGAACATGACTAGAGTCTACCACTGATGTGCTCTAAAGGACTCCAGCCAGCAGGGGATTGAAGCAGATGCAGAGACTCACAGCCATACTTTGGACAGACCATAGGGGTTCTTCTGGAAGAAGGAGGAGCTAGAAGGACCAGGAAGTAACAGGAGCCCCACAAGTTGCCAACAAAGAAAAGAAATTCTGGGCCCAGGGGGGTCTGCAGAAAATGATGCATCTACTAAACACAATGCAGAGAGGACCTAGACCCCTGCTTAGATGCAGCCCATAGAGAGCTCCAACTTCATGTGGGTTCCCTTGTGAGAGGAGAAGAGACAGTTTCTGACATGAACTTTGTTGCCTGCTGCTTGATCACTTCTTCCAGGTGGGATTCTCTATCCAGCCCAAAAAGGAAAAAGTCCCAGGCATTACTGAAGGGACCTGATAGTCTAGGGTCAGATAGAAGGAAAGGAGGAGCGCCCCTTTCAGTGGATTAGGAAAGGGTACAGGGTAGGAAGAGGGAGAAAGGGTGGGACCTGGAGGAGATGAGGGAGGGGCTACAACCAAAACACAAAGTGAAAAAAGTGTAAAAAATATCTATATAAAAAAAGAGAAAAAATGTTTTTCAATTATACTAAAACTGCTTATAAATATATTTACTCTTCTGTGTGCAATTTTCTTCTCTTCTATATAAAATTACTTTTACATTTATTGACAATTATTTGAGATGTTTTTACATTTAAATTCTAGCAAATGATTTATAGGGAAAATTCTCAATAGCAATTTTATATTTTCATTCAAAAATTCAACCTATTTTGCTTACATTTATAACTTTATTTAAACATATTCTAAGTATGTATATAAAAAACTTTTCATTAGACACAAATATAATTTCTTTATAGTGTTATTTATTCAGTAAGTGATTTTAAATGAAAGTTTCCAGTGTACCTGCATATGTGTGTGTGTATGTATGTGTGTATGCTATATCAATGTTATACTTTATTTAGTAACAGGATTTTGGAGCAATCCTTTTTGTGCCTATATAAGTCTTCCCTTAATTAGAATAACTGCATTTTAAATATGCCATATGAGTAATTAAAATACATGGCCTTCTTAATATGTATTTCACTGTCTAGTAAGTTTACATGTGACATAACTATCCTTTGATTATGTTTTGCAATAAATTTAAACTTCCATATCCTTTTTGACCAAGGGTGATGAATTATGAAATTTCAACTACATCATAATTATCAGGAGAATGTGTTAGAGCAGTACTTTCTTTGGTTTGCAAGTAAATTCTTGTGCATTTTATTTTTGAACCTTTTCATTATTATTGATTGCTTATTGCATTTATTTATTATTGTTTATTATTGAGCTCACTATGTGGGAGAATGAAGGACAAAGAACACAGTAGTAGTATTCAGTCCTTCTTTAGAAATCTGGCTCATCCCTATGAATAGAAGACCTATACTTCACTTTGACTTCCACTACTGAAGATTTAGTTTCTCCCATTTATCAGCTATAGGACAGGTCTTTATCTAATCACCATCATTTCAAAATCAAAGTTGAGTAGTTGTTATAAGTAATGCCTTGAGGACTGACATGAACAATCATGCAGAACTTCCTGATAACATGGTACTTACCTTATTCTAACATTAAATTATTGCTATACACCTTTTTTATTTTTAGAGAACCCATAGATATGGTTTTATGATGCCATTAGATTTAGAATTTGTATTTCAAGCTTTGAGTTCTTAAAACCATCTTCAACATTTTTTGTTTTGTTTTTCAAATGCCAAAGCAAAGCATGCAGCTTGGAAAACAAGCAATTTCTTTTTATTTATATTGAACCATCTGTTTCTGGACAGTTTGAAGACTTTCTTGCAATGCTAAACATCTATGGAAGGGAAAAAAACTCACAAGCTGCTCTTGAAAGCATTGCCAATTAGTTTTAACTTCATAAAATGAATGACAACCTGATGAATGTCAGAATATATCATTACTTGAAAAATTTGGCAGTTATAAAGGCATTCACAAAAGCAGTAATTAAAATTAGCAGAAAAAAGGCGAACTGCTTCAACGCGGTATCTCCAGCAAACCCATAGTCTTGTGTGCTAACGATATATTTCAGTGACACTTCCAGAAGCTCTTGCACATAGGGAAGAGAACTAGTCCTTTCTTTTTCCAGCTAGGATCTTCTGTAATCAATGAAAGCTTAGTGACACGTTAGCATTTGGGAAAGACTGGGGTTCTCTCCCCATTTCTCCTTTATCATAAAGTAGTGTATTTACTGTAGCCATGTAATAAGTTCATGTTTTCCTGTTACATTTTAAATAGTAAATCACAGCATGGACAAATGTGTTCAAATGAGCTTCAAAAAGAAGCAACTATAAATTAAGCTACAGTTCTGATACTGTATAAACTATTAAAGGAACCTAGACACAGGTAAACTTATGGAAAAAATCACTTTATAAAGACCTGGAGAAAACAGCTTAATGTATTAAAATATACAGTATGGAAAGCTATTGAAAATAATAGATATTTGTCAATTTTATTTTCCAATTAATTATTGTCATTCCTGGAAAGAATATTTTTAGGATAATCCAGGTAACATGGTAGATTATAAGCTGCCACTATATGACAAATGAGAAGATAAGAGTCTGTACAAGGAAAGAATAGACTGTTTCTGTAAGAGGAGAGTTAAACACAAAGGCAGTAATCTGAAGTGAAATGGTCAATAGCTGGTGTTGACTCCATTCATTATAATTTTGATGGGCAAAAATAAGTGGTAGTTGACATTTAGGTATGGATTGCTCCTGAGCCCCAATGCCATGGTCAGTTATAAGCTGTGGGGAGATGGATCTGGAAACTATGAAGATGTAATGAGGAATGGACTATATCATGTGTAAGAGGTCATAACAGCAGTTGTTGCCTGTGAGGATGGGAACAGAGTGTGGTACACACTCTTAGACAGACAGCCGTGTATGTGTGTGCATCTATGCATGCATGTATATTTGAATATGCTAAAATACAGTGTGTACACTTGAAATAGGAATCAGTTATTGGTGTCTTTGTTAACATTTTATATTTGATATATAATAATAAGTCATCAATGATTGTGCCTATTTTATCTTCTTCAGTATAAAACACATCCACAACCTGAATTTTAACTTATTATTAGAAGCATAATATCAATTTATAAATAATGTATGTATGTAATCAGTTTCCTTAATACAATCATTGTATTTTAAAATAACGAGGGAGATTAATATATATATAAATATCTTGTAAAATTATTTATAATATATATAAATACTCTGTCAAAATTCTGTGTCATTTAAACCTTTAAATGTAGTATTTAAAAATATATGAGAGCTTGTTATATTGATGGCAAGACATTAGTATGAACAGCAGCAATAAAACATGCATAAAATATTTTGTCAAGTTGTTCTGTAACCAGAATTAATGGCCTGCAAAATTCATTGATCCAAGAACAATGCATTGAATGCCAACTATGTTCTAGGTGTTTGGTTAAAATGAGAAAGTAACCTTTTAACTGTATGCAAGATTAACTTTTTATGTAAGGGAGAATAAAGAGACTGAAAATAAATTGGTAAATATACAGATTTTAAATGTTTGTCTAGATATTTATAGAATGTTTAAAGAGGTAAGGCACAGGGAATGGCTACAAGAAATGGCTCATGAGTTTATTGGTATTTTGGAACTGTTAAATTTTTGGAAAAGCTATAATTTTTGTTTTTTTTTACAATTCCTCGTAGGAATTGTACATAAAAGTTAACAAGATCAAGGTATATTATATAGCTATGAAATTTCAAAAATTAAAATTTAAGCAAATTTTAAAATTATGAAATAAAATGAAATAGAAGATATTATAGAATCATTATATCTTCTTACTGCAGATTAACATAATAAGGACTTCTTTCCTTTTGAATGATTTTTTTTTCTTACAGTGTATGTAGGTGGGTAGGTTGTTGTTTCATGGAGGAATGTTGGCTTTAATAACTGAAACAAATTCAGTTAATATGTCCTTGCTGTTGAGAGGGTATTGTGCATGAACTCCACTCAGCAACAATTTCCTACTCTGAGATATCCCTCTACCAATTTTAACTACCAATGTCACTTTGTCACATGCTTCCGTGTGTGCGCGTGTGTGTGTGTGTGTGTGTGTGTGTGTGTGTGTGTGTGTGTGTGGACAATGAAGATTCATATGCACTCATGGTTTTCTCTTAAATATTGCTTACATCTCCTAGAATGAAGTTCCTCAGCAAGGGCGGCTTTGATCTGCAGAGGATATTTAGTGACATGTGAACACATTTTCTCATAATAACTCAGACAGAAGCCAGTGAACTTGATAAAGATGTTATAGTGGCCAGGATTAAGTTTTATAACAAAAGTTGTTTGATGGAAATAGTCAAAGGGAGGGCAGGTGGGACCAGGAAGTTATAAAGGAGAGGGCTACAGCCCAAATACAGAGTGAATAAATTGTAATAAATTAAAACAATACATAAATTGAGATAAAAAGACTAAGGAACTCTTATTTTATACACTTTGTTTCCTTTGTGACACATAACTCTGAAATAAATATTATAATATTATAAAAGTCCAAAGAAAAGGGGAAAGACAAGCTGATTTTAACTCCTTGTCCTTTAACTAACTATATTACTTACAACATATTGATATACTTACATCCTGGCATTTAAAGTTGTGAATAAATAATTTTATTCAGCTTCAAATCGATATCTTTTAATAATAAAATTCCAATAAGAAAATATCTTTAAATAATTTCACATACTTGGACTTGTATATGTCTGTATTTTATCATATTTTTACATTAACAGAGGCTGAAAAGAAAGTAAAAGGAAGAAAACATTGAAAATTACCAAACAAGCTGTGTTGGTTGGACACTCTTTAATTGCAGCATCCAAAGAGGCAGATGCTGCCAGATCACTGTAAGTTTGAGGCCAGCCTAGTCTACAAAGGGAGTCCAGGACAGCCAAGGCTACCACATAGAGAACCCATGTCTTGATTATATATACATATATATACATATATATATATATATATATATATATATATATATATATGTACATATATAGTGATACTTGGAGGTGTTCTTGGTGTTAGTGTCTCTGGCAAATGGTATTCTCCAATGCAGGCAGAACATTTCTGATTTTTGCTCCATGACCTCTTCAGGGAAGATAACAGTTGACTGAATACTAAAGAACCACCATGACAGCCGTGGGATGCATGACTAAAGAATTCTCATAACTTCAAAAAGTCTCTAACTTTTCAAAGTAGCTAAAAAGGCTTACAGGTACTTCTGCCTAATTACAATGGTTTCTCTGTGGGTACAAATGCTTAATGTTCACACTAGAAAATTCCATCACTACTGGCTAGAGAATACATGCTCAGATATGTACATGTCACCTACTGAAACTTTTGTTTGTTGATTTTTTTTTATTTATATGTTTTGTAAAAGTAAGCATTATTTATTTATTTATTTATTTATTTATTTATTTATGTTTATATCAATCACAGGTTAGGTACTTTGCATCCCAGGCATAGCCCCCTCCCCCATTCCCTCCCACCTTCCCACTCCCTCCCTCATCTCCCTCCTCCCTGCCCCCTCCAAGTCCACAAACAAGGGAGGACATCCTCCCCTTCCATCCAACATCAGCTCATCCTGTCTCCTCAGGGCTTGCTGCAATGTCCTCCCCTATGATCTAGCCAGTCTGCCATTCCCCGGCTTGTATGGGGGAGGGTCAAAGAGTCAGCCATCAAGTTCATGACTGAAACATTCCCTGTTTCCCTCACTAAGGTCTTCAGTCCTACACCGAACTATCATGGGCCCCATCTGAGAGGGGGTTCCAGGCCACATCCACACACGCATGGTCCTTGATTGTAGGAACCGTCTCATACAAGACCCCTGTGCCCTGGTTCAGTTTGGTCTTTGTGGAGCTCTTGTTCTCCCCAAATCTCACCAACCTCCCCCAGATCTATCATTACTTCTAGATCTCTGCCAAAGACTTGATCGCCAGTCTTAATATCTGCTCTGATACATCACTACATTGACCCCCCAGAGGTCCTCCTTGGCATGCTCCTGTCCTGTTGCTTGTTTTCTCCTCCACTCAATGTCCATCACATTTGTTCATCCAAACAAGCATTGATCATACCAACCTGGGTCCTCCTTCCTGTATATCATTTCTAGGTGTGTAGATTTCAGCTTGAACTTCCTATCCTATCGGTCTATATAAGTGAGTATATACCATATGTTTCTTTCTGCTTTTGGGATACCTCACTGAGGATGATAGTTTCCAGGTCCCACCATTTGCCTGTGAATTTCATGATTTCCTCTTTTAATTGCTGAGTAGTATTCCATTGTGTAAAA
>JAQQSO010003350.1:0-13627 GCA_028658305.1 Pachyuromys duprasi
ATAGATTAATTCAATTTCTTTACAGACAGTCCATCATTTTCCCAAAACAGACTAAAATTCTTCCATTCCTGGAGCCATGTTAGTTTTTACTGACGGTTCTTCACCTGGAATTGCAGCCTTTAATATCAATGGAAAAATCTCCAGAGTCCAAACTAAATTTTCTTCAGCACAACTTGTAGAACTGGTTGCTGTTGTGCAGGTCTTTGAGACTCTCTTCAATCACCCATTTAACCTTTATACTGACAGTGCCTATGTAGCCAGCTCAGTCCCCCTGCTTGAGATGGTTCCTTACATCGTCCCTCCACCAATGCCTCCCCTCTTTTTGCTAGACTTCAACAATTAATCCTGGCCAGGACTCACTCCTTTTTTGTAGGACATATTCGAGCACATTCTGGCCTTCCCGGACCCTTTAATAAAGGAAATGACCTTGTTGATCAGGCAACTCAAAATAGTTCTGTTGTCCTGACTGGAGTGGTCGCCCCGCCTGACCCCATATCCCAGGCACAAGAGGCACATCGGTTACACCACCCTAATGCCCAGACTCTCCGACAAATGTTCTCTATCACCTGAGAACAGGCTTGACAGATAGTCCGCCAGTGCCAAGGCTGTGTAACATTTCTGCCTGAGCCACACTTGGGGGTTAATCCTCGTGGTCTTACACCAGGAGAATTATGGCAAATGGATGTCACCCATTACTATCCCTTTGGCAAATTAAAATATATTCACATGTCCATAGATACCTTTACTGGATTTATTTGTGCTTCCCTTCAGACGGGAGAAGCCACTAAAAATGTTATTAATCATATGTTTGCTTGCTTTGCCCTCTTGCCATTGCCAAAAACCATTAAAACAGACAGTGGCCCTGGTTATACCAGCGCTGGTTTTAAACAATTCTGTGCTCAGCTAAAAATAAACCATCTTACTGTCATTCCCTATAATCCACAGGGACAAGGTATAAAAATATGCTTTCTAAATTACAGCATTCAGGGGGAATGTTATACCCCCTCACAGGAGATTCCAAAACATTATTAAATCATGCCCTGTTTGTCTTAAATTTTTTAACACTTGATGACAAAGGTAAATCTGCAGCTGACAGGTTCTGACATCCCTCCACGGCCGACTCTTATGCTCAGGCTTTATGGAGAGATCCATTAACCCATAAGTGGTCTGGACCTGACCCCGTGCTCATTTGGGGAAAAGGCCATACATGTATATATGATTCAAAAGCACAAAACGCCAGGTGGCTGCCTAAAAGGCTAGTAAGACAGTTTAATCCACCCAGGGATCTCTCTGAACTCCCTGAGGAATATGTCATTGTGCTTAATTTCAAAAAATGCTTTTCCTGTGGCTGCTGCTGAGCTTCGACTCCCAGGCGTTGTGTTCCCCCTCATATCGACTTTTTAACTACACCTGGCAAATTATCAATGAGGCTGGCGACGTCGCCAATTCCACCTCGGCCATAAGTTTCCAGACACCCTGGCCCACTTTAGAAGTTGACCCTTGTGACTTAGCACTCAGAGCCAATGAAGCCTGGGGCACACCCACGCATTTTTTGCCACAGCCTAAACCAATAGACTTAGGTCCTCCCTATCATACTCAGCCAGGCTGTAACAACCCTTGGGCTAGGTCCTTCTTAACCATGATACCTATTTATGTTTGCCCAGGGCCACATAGGGACCGCTCCCTACACCTAAAGTGCGGCCTTACCCTCGACTATTATTGTTCCTCTTGGGGTTGTGAGGCCACAGGAGACGTCTACTGGCACCCCATGTCCTCTTGGGATTATATTATAGTCAAAAAAAAGAATCCTAAAAATATGGGCCAATGTAAAAACGACTGGTGTAATACTTTTATGATTACATTCACAGATTCAGGCAAAAAGGTCCAATGGGAGAACCTCCCAGGGCACGAATGGGGACTCAGACTTTATATTTCTGGCAGAGACCCTGGCCTCATCTTTAAAATTAAGTTACTTAAAACTGTTCCTTTTTATAACCAAAAAGTTGCCATAGGTCCCCCACTTAAGAATCCCCCCGGGTCCCCTGGTCATGTCACCTTCCTCAAAATTCAATGGTACCCTCCTCACCACCAATTTTCAACCCTCTCTTCCCCCCAAGATACCCCTCTTCTGCAGAGATATTGCTTTCATTACTAAATGCTTCGATACTCGCTATTCAAGAGGCTAATTCCTCACTTACAGAGGATTGTTGGATTTGTTATTCCCCACAACCTCCCTTTTATGAAGGAATTGCTTCATTTGGGGGCATTAGACTCACCAATAATTCCAGAGAGCTGCACTGGCGTCCTACTTCAGGACATGGCCTTACTCTTGAGAGCGTTTCTGGTATAGGTGTATGCCTCTTGGGACCTAGGATGATTCCCCCTACTCCTCTTAGCAATATTTGCAATTTCTCCATAGTTGTTAATACTTCCTTTTGGTATTTTGCTGCCCCCAATGATTCATTTTTTGCCTGTTCCTCCGGATTGACTACATTTATTTATACCCCTATATTTCTGGCTCATAAAGAGTTTTGTGTGTTGGTCAAGGTTCTCTCTCGCCTCACTATTCATTCAGCTAACGATTTTCTTACTTTTGGGGAACAAAAGGATTCATCTATACATAGATTCAAAAGAGAGTCCATAACTGCTATAACACTCAGTGTACTGTTGGGCCTTGGAGCTGCGGGTGAGGGGACGGGGATTGCCTCCCTAGTCACCTCTGGACAACATTTCAATGAATTAGCCAGAATTGTTGACGTAGACATAACAGACCTAAAAGAAGGCATTAAAGGCCTAACAGACTCCCTAACCTCCCTTTCAGAGGTGGTTTTACAAAATAGAAGAGGCCTTGACCTCATCTTTCTCAAAGAAGGAGGTCTTTGTGCAGCATTAAAGAAAGAATGCTGTTTCTATATGGATAGGACCGGACTAGTCAGAGACAGCATGAAAAGGGTAGAAGAAAATCTTAAAAAGCGACAGTTAGAAAGAAAAAAAGTGAGGCATGGTATCAAAATTGGTTTTCTATGTCTCCATGGCTAATCACTCTACTTCCCAGTCTGCTGGGACCTTTTGTGGGTATCCTTTTACTTCTCTCCTTTGGCCCCTGGGCCTTTAATCGGCTGACAAGCTTTGTTAAGAGTCAGGTGGATGCTGCAATCAAGCCGGTGAGAGTTCACTACCATCGACTTGCCACGAAAGAAGAGTCCACCATTGACCTGCCAAAGGACCCGAATGACCCCACATCTCGACCGATAGACTTCACCTCCCTGCAAAAATCAACCCGGGGGTGGAAATTTTGGTCCCGCCCCTCCAAATAATAACTCAGGTCTCCACAACCCCTCATATACTATTTGGCTACTAAACATATTCCTTCCAGGATCCTTGAAGAGCTTTGATGGTCTTATTGAGAGCAAAATGCGTTACACTTCCACAAAGTGAGTGGTCTGGTCAGAGACGGAACAGGTAGATAAGTCTGGGAGGAGGCTGATCCAATGACGGGTAAGGGTCCAGCACTGCCCTTCTAACAGGCTCAGACCCGGTTTGTGCCCCTTGTATTAAGGTCAATCTAATGGCCTTGTAAAAATCAATGGCCTATGAGTGACAACGCTTGACCTACTCTGGGGAACGCTTGCCTCTCTGGCAATGGTTTGCTCCTTTGGATCCAAAATTCAAAACTATTACTATGAAACAAAAACAATTGGCTACCAAACTGAGTCCTTCTTTGGGACACCATCAGAGGGTTGTGGAAACCTCCCTACACTTATTCTTATATACAGAAAAGGGGGAGATGTTAGGAACTGGCCCTGAGAAATTTGTGACTCCCCCCCTCACCCCCGCCTGCTGCACCTGGCTGATCAACATCCTGCTTGGCAGTTGCAAAGATGTGAGAACTGTATCATGACTTTTTAGGAGTAACCATTGTCATGAACACAGAATGTTCCAGGCCCTGTGCCGAGAAGATTTTGTAACTTTCCACCCTCACTCACCTGCCTACCCCCACCCCTACCTAAAACCAGCTTTAAAAAACATGCTTCTGCTCAATAAAATTAGGCTCTTGACAAATGTACATTTGCTTGAGCCCGTTCCTTCTCTCACCCATCTCTTTCAGGTCCTGGTCCTGGTCCTCCTCGCCCCCATGAATAACTAGGTCCCGCAGGTCGGGACAATTTATGACCTTTGAAGCACAAGAGCTGGACAGATATCAAACCTCTATGATATTTTGCTATTTCTCAGCTACACACCCAAGGTCAAGGTTACTTTTCAATAACTCTTCCTTTCTGTGTCAAATCTGGCAAATCAAGCCATGTCCTCTCTCTGTCTTCTTCCTTCTCCTTTCTCTCTGTTTTCCTCATCACAGTCCATGCTGAGATCTCCAGTTCAGGAACCGAAGCTTCACCTACCTCTATTTCTGCCCAGTTACAGGCTCCAGCCTTTATTTATTTTAACCAATCAGAGATTATTGGGGATCAAAATTTTCACAACAAAGATCAGTGTATGTGAAAATGCACTCATCTGGATTGCAACCAGATATTGATGTTCAGAATTTATTATTTGTATACACAGGCCTAAACCAACCCCCCCTACACACATGTCCATTAAGTGATGAATGGATTATGATAATGGGATACATTTATACCATGAGATACTATTCATCTCTAGAGCAAAATGATATGATGAACGGTACAGGTAAATGGAACATTGAAAAACAATCATTCTGCCTATGGTAAAGCAGAACTTAAAACAAATATTGCTTATTTCTCTGGTTTGTGGGCATTAGCTCTGAATCTTGAGTTATGTGTGTTTCAATACCTATTTAAAGTTCAGGAGTTAAGTAAAAGACATAGGGATAAGGGCCTTTCACTAGAACACAGTCATTTGAAAGATTAAAGAGGAAAATGGAATATGAAGACTTTATTATAATGAGGGGATAGAAAGACAGTGTGGAGAAAAGAATATGTGGGAAGCTAAAAATTACTAAAGGCCTTTTAAAACTGCTTCATGGGTAATTCCTATTGAGCATAGACAAAGCACCCCAGTTCGGTGATTCAAAATGTAGTCTGAGACAACCCCTGGTCCCGCTTTAGGAGTTCCACATGAAGACCCAGTTGCTCAACTGTTACATATGTGCAAAGGGCCTAGGTCCAGACTATGCATGCTCTCTGGTTGCAGATCAGACTCTATGAGCCTCTATGTACCAAGGTTAGTTGGTTCTGTTGTTTTCTTTGTAGTGTTCTTGACCACCCTTGTTCCCTCAATCCTGCTTCCCCTGTTCCTCAGGATTGTGTAATCTCTTAATGTTTAGCTGTGGGTCCATACTGGGTAAAGCCTCACTGATGAAAGCTAAAGGGGAGTACATGAATCTCACTGAAAATTAGAAATAGATTAAATGTTAAATCTTGCATAGTTACAGAAGATGGTCAGGTCAGGCTAAATATCCCCCACTGCTGTAAGTCTTAGCTAGGGCCACCCTCATAGATTCCTGGGAGTTTCCATTGTCCTAGGTTTCAAGCTCATCCCTGAAATGCCTCCCCTACCCTCTCTGCCTCCATCTTCACCTCGTCTCTCCTCTTGCCTTCCCCACCCCTTTCCCAACCCAGCCTCAACCCAACAACCACCCAAAACATTTAATCTAATTCTCCATTTCAGTGAGATTCATGTGCTCTTCTTTAACCTTCATTGTTTCGTAGCTTCTTGGAGTCTGTGGATTTTAGCATGATTATCTTGTTCTTTGTGATTCATACCCATTTATGAGTAAATACATACCATGTTCATCTTTCTGAGTTCAATTTACCAAATTAAGGATTACATTTCTAGTTCATCCATTTGCCTGCAAATTTCATCATGTCCTGTTTTGATTGGTGGAGAAATATTACATTGTGTAAATGTACCACATTTTCTTTAGCCATTCTTAGGCTCAGGGACATATATGTTGTTTCCAGTGTCTGGCTATTATACAAAGCATCTATCAACATAATTGATCAACCATCGTTACAGTTTGGTGGAGCATCTTTTGGGTATATGCTCAGAAGTGGTATAGCTAGGTCTTGACTTAGAATTATTTCCAATTTTCTGAGAAAGCGCCAGATTGATTTCCAAAGTAGTTCAAGTTTGCACTACTACCAGCAATGGAGAAGTGTTCCTCGTTCTTCACATACTTGCCAACAAGCCCTGTGACTTTAGTTTTTAATTGTTTATTTTTTATTTATTAAAATTTATTCACCTTGTATCCCAGCTGTAGTCCTCTCCCTCCTCTCCTCCCAATCCCTCACTCCTTTGTTCTCCTCCCATGCTCCTGCCCCAGTCCATTGATAGGGGAGGTCCTCCCCTTCCCTTTGACCCTAGCCTATCAGGTCTCATCAAGACTGGCTGCATTGTCTTCCTCTGTGACCTGGCAAGTCTGCCTCCCACCACCGGGGGAGGTGATCAAAGAAGCAGCCACTGAGTTCATGTCAAAGACAGCTCCTGTTCCCCTTACTAGGGAACCCACTTGGACAATGAGTTGCCATGGGCTACAACTGTACAGGGGTTCTAGGTTATGTCCATGCATGGTTCTTGGTTGGGGTATCAGTCTCTGCAGACTAGCCCAGATTTCTTGGTTCTGTTGCTCTCCTTGTAGAGTTCCTGTCCCTTCCGGGTCTTTTTATCTCCCCCCTTCTTTTGTAAGATTCTCTGCACTCTCTCCAACGTTTGGCTATGAGTCTCAGTGTTTGATCTTAGTCATACTGATGGTTATAAGATGGAATCTCAAGGTAGATTTAATTTGTATTTCCCTGATGACTATGGATTTTGATCACTTATGTATGTATTTCTTGGCCATTAAAAATTCATCTGTTGAGAATTTTTTATTTACCTCTGCACCTGATTTTTTCCATTAATTTGTTTATTTATACACATTACATGCTGGTTGCAACCCTAATTCCTCTCCTTCAAGTCCCTCCTTACATACCTTTTTCCCCATTTTCCCCTCTCCTCATCAGAGAAGTGAGAGATCCTCCATGGACACCAAACTGTCCTCGAACATTAAGTTGCTGCAGGACCAGAAGTGCCCTTGAAGCCAGATGGGACAACTCAGTTAGAGGAATGGGATCCAAAGCCTGGAATTAAAGTCTGAGAGGGCCCTCACTCCAGTTGTTGAGGAACACACTTGAAGACCAAGCTGTGCATCTGCTACATATGTGCATGTGGCCTAGGAGCAGTCCATGCATGCTCTTTGTTCGGTGGTTCAATCTCTGTGATCCCCCACTGGCCCAGGTTAGTTGACTCTGTAGGCATTGTTGTGGAGTCCTTGACACCCCCAGCTTTCTCAGTCTTTCCCTCAACTCTTTCATGGGACTCTGAAAGTTCTGTCTAATGTTTAGTTGTGGGTCTCTGAAACACTTTCCCTCAGCTGCTGGGTGAAGCTTCTCAGAGAAGTTATGCTAGGCTCCTGTCTACAAGCATATCATAGTAACATTAACGATGTCAGAGATTGATTCTTTCCCATGGTATGAGTCCCAAGTAAGGCACGTCTTGGTTGGCTCAATCCTTGCTTCGTATTTGTCCCTGCATATCTTGTAGGCAGAGAAATTTTGGATGAAAGGAGTTTTAGTTCGGTTCATGTCCGTATGCCTCCACTAGTAGTCCTGACTGGCTATGGTAGGTAACCACATCAGGCTTCATATTGCTATATGATAGGAGTCTCAGCTTGGGTGACCCATATACACTTCCATGTCCTGCCCTACCCCAGGTTTCTGGCACATCCCACATATTCCCCCCAGCTCTGATTTCCACTCTCTCACCTGGCCCTAACTTCTATTCTCCTTGCTCCCCTCTGTATCCCTTATTTTACACAGTTCCCTGCATCTGCCTCCAATGCCTACTTTCTTTCCCCTTCTGAGTGAGACTCAAGCATCCTCCATTGGTCCCTCCTTGTTACTTAAGGTCTTTGGGGTCTGTGGATTGTAGTGTTTCTTGGACACTAGAGATTCTTTTGTTCAGAATTCTCTATGTATATTTGTACCCCATTTTTAATTGCGTTATTTGGTATGTTAGTGCCTAGTTTCTCGTGGTTTATGTATTTCTTATATTAGCACTTTGAAGATTTAGAGTTGTGTGAATATCTTTTTCCATTCTGTTGTTGCAATTTCGTTCTATTGACTGTGTCCTTTACCATACAAAAGCTTTTTAGTTTTTTGAGGTCCCAATAATTAATTGTTGATCTTAATGGCTGAACTGTTGGTGTTCAGTTCAGGATGTTGTCTTCTCTGGCAATGAGTTCAAGACTATTACCCACTTTCTCTTCTACTAGATTTTGTGTGTCCAGTTTTATGTTGAGGTCTTTGATCCACTTGGATGTGAGTTTGTGCAGAGTGCTAAATATGGATTTGTTTGTTTTCTTCTTCATGCAGATATCCAGGTAGACAACAGCACTTGTTGAAGATGTTTTCATTTTCTTCATTGTAAGATTTTGGTATTTTTTGTCAAAAAACATAGGTCCATAGGTGTCTGGGTCTTTCATGCAATTCCATTGATCACCCTGTCAGTTTTCATGCCAATAGCATGAGATTTTTATTACTATTGCCTTGTAATACAACTTGAAATCAATGACAGTGATACCTCCAGAATGTTTTGTATTGTACAGGATTGTTTCAGCAATTTTGAGGTTTTGTTTTTTTTTTTTCTTTTTCCACATGATGTTAAGGATTACTCTTCCACGGTCTGTTAAAAATTGTCTTGGAACTTAAATCAACCCCACTGAAATCAGGGACTGGACAAGGCTGCCCACTGTCTCCATAGCTCTTCAAAATAGTACTGGAAGTCCTAGCTAGAGCAATAAGACAACTAAAGGAAATCAAAGGGATACAAATTAGAAAGGAAGAAGTCAAAGAATCACTATTTGCAGACGATATGATGATATACATGAGTGACCCCGAAAATTCAACTAGAGAACTGATTCAACTGAACAACTTCAGCAAAGTGGCTGGAAACAAAATCAACTCAAAAAAATCAGAAGCCCTCCTGTATACCAAAGACAAAAGGGCCGAAAAGGAAATTAGGGAAACAACACCTTTCACAATAGCAACTAATAACATAAAGTACCTTGGGGTGACTCTAACCAAGCAAGTGAAAGACCTGTATGAAAAAAAAAAACTTCAACTCTCTGAAGAAAGAAATTGAAGAGGATATCAGAAGATGGCAAGACCTCCCGTGCTCATGGATTGGCAGGATTAACATAGTGAAAATGGCTATTCTGCCAAAAACAATCTACAGATTCAATGCAATTCCCACCAAAATATCAAAACAATTCTTCACAGACCTTGAAAGAAAAATTCTCAATTTCATATGGAGAAGCAAAAAACCCAGAATCTCCAAAACGATCCCCTACAACAACAGATCATGTGGAGGTATCTCCATCCCTAATATCAAGCTGTACTACAGAGCAGTAGTTATAAAAACTGCACTGTGTTGGCATAGAAACAGAATAGTGGATCAAAATAACGAAATAGAAGACCCAGAAATAAATCCACACACCTATGGAAACTTGATTTTTGAGAGAGAAGCCAAATCCATGCAATGGAAAAAAGACAGCATCTTCAACAAATGGTGGTGGACCAACTGGATGTCTATATGCAAAAAAGTGAAAATAGATCCACAGTTATCACCCTGCAAAAAACTGAAGTCCAAGTGGATCAAACACCTCAACATAACACCAGACACATTAAATTGGTTACAAGAAAAAGTTGGAAAGATCCTAAAACTCATAGGCACAAGAGACTACTTCCTGAACAGAACACCAACAGCACAGGTTCTAAGAGCAACACTCAATAAATGGGACCTCATGAAACTGAAAAGCTTCTGTAAAGCAAAAAATACTGTCATCAAAACAAAACGACAGCCTACAGACTGGGAAAGGATCTTCACCAACCCTATATCCTACAGAGGGCTAATATCCCGTATATATAAAGAACTCAAGAAGGTAAAAAGCAACAAACCAAGTAATCCAATTTAAAAAAGGGGTATGGAGCTAAACATAAAACTCTCTGTAGAGGACTGTAGAATGGCAGAAAAACACTTAAAGAGATGTTCAACATCCTTAGCCATCAGGGAGATGCAAATCAAAATGACCCTAAGATTTCACCTTACACCAATCAGAATGGCTAAGATCAAAAACTCAATTGACAATGCATACTGCAGAGGTTGTGGAGAAAGAGGAACCCTCCTCCATTGCTGGTTGGAATGCAAACTTGTACAACCACTCTGGAAATCAATTTGGCACGTCCTTAGACAATTAGGAATAGTGATTCCTCAAGACCCAGCTATACCACTCTTAGGCATATATCCAAAAAATGCTCAAGTACACAACAAGGACATTTGCTCAACTATGTTCGTGGCTGCGCTATTTGTAATATCCAGAACCTGGAAACAACACAGATGTCCCTCAGTTGAGGAATGGATACAGAAACTGTGGTACTTTTACACAATGGAATACTACTCAGCAATTTAAAAGGAGGAAATCATGATGCAGGTAAATGGTGGGACCTGGAAATGATCATCCTGAGCGAGGTATCTGAAAAGCAGAAAGACACACATGGTATATCCTCACTTATATAGACCTATAAGATAGGATAAACATGCTGAAATCTATACACCTAAAGGAGATAAACAAGAAAGAGGACCTGGGGTAAGAGGATTAATCCTCACTTAGAAAGACAAATGGCATGGACATTGGATGTAGGAGAAAACAAGTAGCAGGACAAGAGCCTATCACAGCAGGCCTCGGAAAGACTCTACCTAGCAGTGTATCAAAGCAAATATTAAGACACATAACCAACCCTTTGGCAGAGTGCAGGGAATCATATGAAAGAAGGGGGAGTTAGTATGACCTGGTGAGGACAGGAGCTCCACAAGGACCAAATATATCAAGGCACAAGGGCCTTTTATGAGACTGTTTCTCCAACCAAGGACCATGTATGGATATAAACTAGAACCCCTGCTTGAATGTAGCAAGTGGTAGCTCAATATCCAAGTGGGTACCCTAGTAAGGGGAGCAGGGACTATTTTGGACATGAATTCAATGGCTGGCTCTTCAACCCCACCACCAACACTCGAGGGAGTAGCAGTCTTGCTAGACCACAGAAGAGGACATTGCAGCCAGTCCTGAAGAACCTGATAAGCTAAAGTTAGATGGAAGGGGAGGAGGTCATTCCCTATCAATGGACTTGGAAAGGGACAGGGAGGAGATGAAAGAGGGGTTGGGGGGGGTATAGAGAGGGAATGCAGGAGAAGGCTACAGCTGGGATACAAAGTACATAACCTGTGATTAATATAAAATAAAAATGTTTTAAAAAATTGTCAGAGGGACCCAAGATGGCTGCCATGAGGGGACACTGTGTCTGAGGAGTAGGACAGCAGTGTCGGACCAGCGACCAGGAGACTAAACTCTGGGACCTAAAACACCAGCATTTGTGATTGCCAGGTGAACAAAAATCCAATGGTGAGGAAATCAAATGGGAAAGTCCTAGGGACACCCAGTTATTCCCTGGAAAAAATCTGGGTGACCAGCTGAGCACAGCCCTGATCTGAACGTGCAGATGCCCTGGGCACCACCAGCCTCCATTTTGAACTGGGTCACACACACTCCAGGCCAGACTGAGAAGGCCCCAGATGCCGATCCAGAACGAGCTGCATCAGGCAGGCACACACCACTCAGCAGTACCAGCCGCCACCCCAGCAACCACCCTGGACTGTGTGTGTCCACGGGCCAGAATGAGAAGGCTCCAGTTACCATTCCAGATTAGGCTATATTGGGTGGGCACACACCGCTCATCACCACCAGCAGCCACCCCAGACCAGGACACATAGAATCAGGTCCAGAATGAGGTGCCCCCAGATACCATCTCAGACCATGGTGCACAGCCACAGGCCCAGAATGAGGTGCCAAATCTCCAGACCAGAGTGAGCTCTTAGCAGCAAGCCCAGGTCAGAGCATGGAGCTTCCAGAACAGAGCAGCACCCCCAGCTGCCATCTCAAACCAGGACACTCAGCATCAGGCAGCGAGTGAGTAGCCAAGCCTCTAGACCAGAGGGGTGACCAGCCTGAAATGCTCTCAGCTTCTAGCACAGAGCATGGAGCCAGGCACATAGATCCCACAACAGAGTTCAATTGAGGCAACAGCACACACTCTCAAAAAACTAGAACTCCCTGATCTTCTTGAAGAATACTCTAGACATAAAAGATTGACAGTTCCAGTCTGAAGTTCAGCCTCAAAGCACAAACAGCTCCTTGATTATAAACAAATGGCCAAAGGTCGACGTAAAAACTCACACAACAAAAATCAGGACACCATGTCCCCACCAGAAACACCCAAAAGCAATGGAGATTTTAATTCAGCGGAGACACAGGAAAATTATGTTAAAGCTATGATTATGCAGATATTAGAGGGACAAAAAGAAGAAATTAACAAGGCCCTCACAGAAATTCAGAAAAATATAACTGCCCACATAGAAAAACAATTAAAGACATATAGAGAGGAAACAAAAAAAGAAAATAGGAGCCACAGTCAATCAGACGAAAGAAATAGTACAAAGCATGACAACAAAATTGGAATCTATAAAGAAGACACAAACAGACAATAACCTGGAACTGGAGAACTTAGAGAAAAGATCAGGAACCACAAAGGTAAGCATCACCAATAGAATACAAGACAGGGAAGAGAGAATCTCAGGAGCTGAAGGTACGCTTGCTAAAATGGATTCCTCACTCAAGGAAAAAATAAAATTGGAAAACTCCCAAACACAAAACATCCAAGAAATCAAGGATGCCATGAAAAGACTAAACATAAGAATAATTGGAATAGATGAAAAAGAAGACTCCAGGCTCCAAGGACCGGAAAATATTTTTAAGAAAATCATAGAAAAATATTTTCCCAACTTAAAAAAAGAATTATCCATAAACATACAAGAAGCCTACAGAACACCAAAGAGACTAGACCAGAAAAGAAATACCTCTTGTCACATCATAGTCAAAACACTAAACCTACAAAACAAGGAAAAAATATTAAAGGCAGCAAGAGAAAAGGGTCAAGTAACATATGAAGGTAGACCACGCCAGATTTTCATCAGAAACTATGAAAGCCAGAAGGGCCTGGGCTGGAGTCATGCAGTCTTTAAGGGAACACAGATGCCAACCAACACTACTATACCCAGCAAAGATTTAAATCAACATAGATGGAACAAAATATTCCATGATAAAACAAAATTTACGCAATATCTACACAGCAACCCAGGCCTACAGAAGATACTAGAAGGAAAACTCCATTCCAATGAAAACAACTACACCAAAGAAAATATAGGATACAGATAACTTCCCAACAACAACAAAGCAATGAATCATAGTAAGACCACCAACTCCACAATAAAAGGAACTAACAGTCATTTGTCACTATTATCTATCAACATCAATGGACTCAACTCTCCAATAAAAAGACTCAGACTAACAGAATGGTTGTGGAAACAGGATCCAACATTCTTCTGCATCCAAGAAACACACCTACGCAACAAAGGTAAACACTACCTCAGAGTAAGGAGCTGGAAAATATTTTTTCAAGCAAATGGACCCAGAAAACAAGCTGGGGTAGCAAGCCTAGTA
>JAQQSO010003351.1:0-13626 GCA_028658305.1 Pachyuromys duprasi
GATAGCTTGGTGTAGGACTGGAGGGCCTAGTGAGGGAAGCAGGGACTGTTTCAGTCTTGAACTTGATGGCTAAGTCTTTGACCCTCCCCCATACAAGCCGGGGAGTGACACACTGGCTGGATCCCAGTGGAGGACATTGCAGCCAGCCCTGAGGAGACAGGATGAGCTGGGGTTGGATGGAAGGGGAGGAGGTCCTCCCCTGTTGGTGGACTTGGAGTGGGCGGGGAGGAGATGAGGGAGTGTTGGGGAGGGTGGGAGGGAGTGGGGGGGCTGCGCATGGGATGCAAAGTACCTAACCTGTGATTGATAACAAAAAAATGAAAAAAAAAGAAAAAAAATTAAATTTAATCTTCTGTGTCACAAAATAAGTGGACATTGGCAAACAAAAAAGGTATGATTTAGAGATTGAAACATAATGACAAAAACTAAAAGGTTTAGCAAAGTGACAAAAAATACAAGAACGGAACAACTGACCAAAGAGGGTGGAAAGCTTCTCCTTTCTTACCCAGTTTATAGATTTGAAAATTCAGGCAGCTCAAATACATTAGCTCTCTGAAGTACAGATTATTTTTTAATTTTTATTTATTTATTATTTATTACAGTTTATTTACTTTGTATCCTGGCTATAGCCCCCTACCTCATCTCCTCCCAGTCCCACACTCCTTTCCTCTTCTCCCCTATGACACTCCCTTAGTCCACTGATATGGAAGGTCCTCCTCCCCTTCCATCTGACCCTAGCCTATCAAGTCTCATCAGGACTGACTGCATCCTCTTGCTCTATGGCCTGACAAGACTGCACCCTCCCCCAGGGGGAGCCGGCCACTGAGTTCATGTCAGAGACAGTCCCTGCTTCCCTTACTATAGAACCCACTTGGAGACTGAGATGCCTATGGGCTGCATCTGAGCTGGGAGTCTAGGTCTTCTCCATGCATGGCCCTCGGTTAGAACATCGGTTTCTGCAGGACCACCTGGCACCAGAATTTTTGTTCTGTTGGTCTCCTTGTGGAGGTCCTGTCCCCTCCAGATCTTTCTATCTCCTCCTTCTTCCATAAGATTCCCTGCACTCTGCCCAAAGTTTGGCTATGAGTCTCAACATCTGTTTCCATATCCTGCTGGGTAGAGTCAGAGGCTCTAGTGGTAGGCTCCTGTCTTGTTCCCTGTCTTCTCCTACTTCTGATATCTATCCTGTTTGCCCTTCCAAATGAGGTTTCAACCTCTTACCTTGGGTCCTCCTTGTTGTTTAGCTTCTTTAGGACTATAGATTTTAGTATGTTCATCCTATATTATATGTCCAATACCCACTTATAAGTGAGGATATAACATATGTGTCTTTCTGCTTCTGGGTTACTTCACTCAGGATGATCTTCTTTAGTTCCCAGCATTTGCCTGCAAATTTCATAATTTCTTTGTTTTTAATTGCTGAATAGTAGTCCATTGTGTAAATGTACCACAATTTCTGTATCCATTCCTTGGCTGAAGAACATCTAGGTTGTTTGTAGTTTCTGGCTATTACGAGTAAAGCTGCTATGAACATAGTTGAGCAGATATCCTTATTGTATGGTTGAACATCTTTTGGATATATATGCCTGGGAGTGGGTATAATTAGATCTTGAGATGGGACTATTCCTAGTTTTCTGAGAAAGTGCCATTCTTGTCAGTCTGGAGTATGGGATATTTTTTCTTCAGATGGTAAATCTGCAGGGCTATGGAATTCCAGGAATGATACCAGCAAACACTCAATCCACCACTGAATTAAGTGTTATGTGAACTATTGTCTTCATCAGGTTCATGAACTGAATGAGGGTCTAAGCAAAGGTGCAAAAGACAATGCAAAGAGCCCAGAAAAAGCAGACATAAGAGTGTTGGCCCTCTGAATCTAACGAAGAATTTACATTCTTACCAGTTTGGTATGTGCAGTGTTTGTGTTTTAATCTCTACCCAGCAGAATGAAGTTGCCACAAAAGCAGAAACGCTTTCCAGTTTTGTTCAGTGCTGACTCTTCAACCATAAGACAGTGCCCAGCACCATAACATATTCAGTAAAGCTTTGTTGAATAAGCAATCACAATTTTATAAAGATATCACTATTTCTCAAAATAAACCATTCTAATAAGAATGTTTTCCAGGGAATATAGACAGTCATTTTGAAACATCACCCTTCAAATGAAGTCCTATTCATCCTCCTTACTCACCAATCGTTAAGGATCCATATATAGTCACTGTTTGTCAGCACAGTAGAAAATGTAAACAACATTTGTCTGTTCTTGCAGTGTTTTGAATACCAGTGTTCTCTGCTTGTGGCTTCATCTTCCTAGATTACTAAAGAAGGTCACGTTCTCTTGTAGGATCCACTTTATTGCCTTCCTGCTAAAATATTTCTTAAATGTGAGCTTTAACAGCTCCTACTTTTATTGGAGTTAAGTTAACTTGGTGGCTTGTTTTGGGCCATATATCTGAATCCCTACAAAAAATACCGCCGCCTGAACCTCACATGCAGATACACCAAAAGAAGGCCAGATGGGATGAGGACTAAGATTCAAGAAAGTGTGTGTCTAGCATCAATTTCACATTAACAATAAAATTAAATTTACTATAGTGAATGCTAATTGGTCAACCAGATACAGCCATTAAAAGCAAAGAAACTTTCATTTCTGAACCAGAGAAAAGAAGGGTAACCAAAGTAGCACTCTGCTAGAGCTAATTACAGTACTTCAAAGACATGAAATACATTCACATTTCCATTTAATATGAGTTAAAACTAATATGAGTAGAAAGTTTTAATTTTTACACACTTGTCTTTCTTTTAATGAATAATGCCACTTTCTCTCATATAATGTGAAGTTTCTAAGCATGTGTAAATATTAATGAACATTATAATGTATATTATTTGCTGACAACTAATTTAATAAGAAATCTCCATTGCTATATCACACATTTAAAAAATAATCTGTGTAATAATTTTCATCAAGTAATAAATGCAATCAAGTCAATAAGCAAACATGCAAATATTACAATTCATAATCAGCCAAAACCTTCTTAAAAACTCCTTGAGTTTTTGAGTAACTAAAAAACCAAAGGAAGGATTGTGGTAGCAATGGTAATATAAACTTTGTTGTTGTTTCTTTCTTTGGTTTTTGCCTACATCAAAAGAGAGATGAAAAGAAAAACATACAGGGTGAACAACCTTTCAAATATGGACAAAGCACCATTAGCTAAGGACATACTATCAGAAGCTGTGGAAAACAATATGAGAGAAGTCAGGTAACCTAGAGAAAGACTGAAATGTCATCAGGTTCTACTGGTTTCCATAGTCTAGAAGAACAGTAGTAACTCTTTAGATATCCTAGTGTGCTGATTTGTAGACTGGAGTGAGAACTATTGACCAATTCTGATGGACATTCTAAATCTAGACCTGCTAACTTCCTTTCTTCCTTCTTCCTTCTTTCTTTTTATTCTTTGATAGTTTCACACATGTATATAAGAAATCTTTTATTTTTCCCCATGCCCCTCCCCCCTCCTACTGCCCTTCCCAATGAAACCCTTCATCCTAACAAGCTTTCCTATTTCATGTCCTTTTCTTTCTTTATGAATCACTGAGAATAATTGCAGTTCACTGCTTGAACATGGGTGGGAAGTTATTTACCGGACCATAAACATCTTACCAGTAGCCATACCAGTGAAGAGAGTCCCTTCTCCTCCAAATCATTAACTGCTAATAGTCCAAGCACTTCCCCCTTCCACAATGACATGGTGCCAGAACCAATATTATAGAGGCAACTACAGCTGCAGTCAATGAGAACAATAGTGGCATCACATGAATCTAGAAGACAGCATTCTCTAGCCATCTTCCCCATCTGTCTTTTACATTCTTTCCCGTTCCTCTTTCTCCATGTTCTCCTAACCTTGGAGAGGGTAATATAGATGTTCCGTGAAGGACAGAGTGCTCTACCACCACTGATGAGCACTACAAACAGTTATGAGTCCCTGTATTAACCTCTACATATGGAATAAGAAGCTTCTCTGACCTAGGCCAAGAACAGCACTAATCTATAAACTTCAATATTCAGAAGACAGTTGGACAACATGTGCAAAACAATAGTTATAAGTTCTCTCCTTGAACCATGACATAGGCTCTTGCCCATATTTACAGAATCAGTTACCTTCTGCAGAGCAAGCCTCAAATTCAGTTGTGGGGTACTCCCATCATAACATGCCACTATGAACATATCTCAAATCCTGTCTGGCAGGTTGTTGTCTGGCTCTCAGAGTTTAAATGACTATTGACAATTTTTCTTCCCCAGCAGCTTGCATACCACATTCTGGTTCTGCAAATCTAGTCATCAAGGAAGTTTCTAGCTCAGTTCTAGTTTGATATCTCTGTTTCCTGTGACCCACGTGTATTTTCTGTTTTCAGCAACAGAGCCTTATAATCAAGTTCTGCTGGAGCAAAAACGATGGTAATAGCCTGCATCATATTCTGAGTCTCTGGTAGGACTGTCCCCCCCACCCCCTTAACTAACAACCCAAAGGGAAGCAGCCCACACCTGGCATGGATGGGATTTGGCTTCTTGAGGGAGTATTATCTACTCATGCAAGATAACACCATTTAAACTCTTGTTATAAAGTAGAGAATTTGTATTTACTTTTTGACAATGTACAGAAGGTATCTTAATCATATCTACCTCTAGCTCATCTCTCCTACTTCCTATGGGCTCCCCATTCTCTGTCCCTGCCCCCCTTTCTTTCTCTCTCTTTCATGTCTTCTTCTTTTCTGTGATGACCCACTGAATCAAATTACAGCTTCCCCCATGAGAATGGCTGTATAGCCGTCTGCCAAGGCCCACAGCCTGCCAGTAGGCAAAGACCCAAGTAATATGTACTAGCTGATATTTGAACACACATGTGCACTAGGTAATGTTCAAACCAATCAATACATCATCGCCTCACTGTCCTTTCTTCTGTATCCTTGAATTGTATTGTACATATTTGTTATGCAGACTTAATATTCTGTATGTGACAGTATAAAACTTCTTTATTTCTTTTTTTCTTTCTTTCTGTATTGTTTTTTTTGTTAGTTTTGAATTGTTTCTATTTATTTATTTATTTATTTCAGACAGGATCTCACTATGTATCTCTGGCTGTCCTGGAACTCACTCTGTAGATCTGCTTCCCTCTGCCAAGTGCTCGGATTAAACTTATGCATGAGCACGCCCAGATGCTGTACTTCTCTTTGACTACATTGTTCTAACTGATCAAGCACTTCTCTTCCTTCCTTTCTAGGAAAAAGTAAACACTGGTTAAATATTTGACATAATGAGGTCAATACTATCATGATGATGATGGAAGAGTGTTCTTGACTTTTAGACATATACATAGAAGTATATATGAATGAAATTATGTGCCATGGAAAAATGAGTTAACAGAAACGTATTGGCCATGAATCAATCACAGTTGAATTGTGTGATGGTATATGGTATTCACTTACTTCTCTAATCTGAATGTTTGAAGTTTTGCAAAACAAAAAGTAAGAAAAAAAAGAGTAAGAAATTAATCTATTTCTACCATGAATTGAAAAATACCCTAGCGGGATCCAACTATGAAGATAATGCTATGACATATAAAATAAGGGGTGAGTAAAACTTCCCATCCCTTTCTACAGCACTAGAACTAAAGGGAGAATTATGGGAAGTCTCATGGGAGTTGGTCAGTTTTTTCTTTGGTCCAATGTTCCAGATTTTTATAAACCATCTGGAGTGCAAGAATTTGGCTGGCTTTTCATCCACTGTAATAATGAGACATTTATTGAGAAAAGATGTCAAACAGAACAGCTTTCCATGTGACCAAATGCATATTAGCAATGAAAACTCTTAAAGCAAGCCTCAACCCAGTTTACAAAATGACCAACACGAAATATGAACAGGGGCCAACTCTGACCAGATGATAATGTATAAAACTAAAATTCTTAGTCAGTGTCTAATTCAGTGTCTTAGTTATAAGGTAAAGCTAGAATTTGGCAAACTATTTGCTTTTTAGAAATAAAGAGTCTATTAAGAGAACAACCATATTCAAAAGTCAGCTATATTGCAGGAGAAAACAAGCCAGCCTAAAACGTCACAATTTCATGGGACTATTTTTAAGGTAGACACAAATAAGCAGAATGCCTTTCTTTTTTACTTGGCATCCAGGGTTCTGGAGCTTTTTATTTTTTTCTACAAATCTCCATGGATAAATTTTTTGTGACTACTGGTATCAGTCTTCTGGTATCATAAACTCTGGGCCGGGTGGCACAGCTGGTTGCTGCCTATCTTCTCACTGTGATCCACCTACATCACCAAGACAGACTTCCACCCACCACATAACCAGGAGCTAGAAGACTGGAAAGGAAGGGGTGTGCAAACACTGCGTCAGTGCACATTTGGTCAGACAATATGCCTCGTTCCTCTTCCATGAATGTTACACCCATAAGTCTTGTGAACAATCTTGTGAAGTATGTAAATATTTATCTAAATTTTATTGGCAAGGAAATGACAAAATAGTGTTATTTCAGCCTTTAAATTCAACCCAACAAACTTTTATGATGTCTCTACTGTTTTTAAGGCAATGCAGATGGCATTGAAAATCCAGGGAAATATGGTGCAGTACCTGCCCACAGTGTGGGCACCAGAGAGCAAAAGCAAGAAAGTACTGACTGTAAACTATTTCGTGGAAAGTTTTGATTGCACAAGCGTGAGCAAGCACAGATGATTTCTAGTTCCTACTAGGCTTGGGAACACTTGAGAATGGAAAAATGTCCAGCTGGACAGCAGAGATTGGCCAGAATTTTGAATCTAAGGAGAAAGAGCCAATCAGATTATACCAACCTTTGGATTCCTTAAGTATGTTTAATCAAGTGACCTATTTTCATGATTCACAGTCTCTCTCTCCCTGACTCCAACCATCCCAAAACTGCTGGGCTACGGCATGCTCAAGGAAAGTAGTACACTACTGCTCATGGTGCTGAGTTCTACCGGTTTGGACAAACCTCTCTGTATATTCCTACCTCTATGAAATCTGGACACTTAACAGCATCTTCTGATGTGTATCTCCATAGAATTATTATAGATGAAGCTGGGTATGCCTTCTGTCAGCTGATAGTTATTTTCACCCAATTAGTAGGCTCAAGTGCATTCTATAAAATGTTGGAGGAATAATGTGGTAGTGGAAAAGATGATTTCAATATCAGGGGAAAAAAAGTATACTTTTTTTTGCTGCCAACTGGATCCCCCTAATAAAGCTGGAAAGCAAAGCGTTTGGCTGAGAATTCAGGTGAGAACACTTGGGGGGAAGCCGGGCCCCATGGGAGCCTCCTGTGAGTCTGGCACAGAACAGTACTTCCAGGACTGGCTTGTGCCTCTCTGGCTCACAGGAAGCTGCACATGCTATTGGGGAAAGCCAACGGAAAAAGAGCAAAGAACATTTGACAGCATTTGCATTCCTAGTCTCTGGATTTTACAGGCTTAGTTCCATTATTTGGACTAAAAGTCTGGGTTGTTGTAATTCTCAAGCATAGTCACTGTGGCCAATTACATGATATCATCAAGTGAAATATGTTTTAAAGTATAATGAGATATTAATGAAAATGATTCCAAATGCCTAATATGCCTGACGTTTAAGTCACAGAGCAGTTCTGTCAGTTTATTTCAATTTGGTGACCAATTATTAACAGTTTCTGATACCGTTGGAGCAGAAGAAAATTGAGTGAGAGTAAGAGCAAAGCTTGGAACTTTCCTGCTCTTCTCAGATGAGGTCATGAACCCTGCAGTTCCGACTGCTGTGTTCATGAGCCCAGGGCCCAGCCATGGTGGTAGATCTGCTGCTTACATGTACCAGCATTCAGTGCTGAGCTGTGAGTTCCCATCCTTCTTCCATGGAGTGTGCAGATCAGAGCTGGGAGGACAGCCGGCATTCAAGTTCAGGGCGGGTGGCAGGCATAGTTGGGGAATGTGAGGACAAGGAGCCAAAGCAAACAGAAAGCTCAGACAGCTAGTAAAGATGAAGGTCCTAGGAGACAGTGGAGGGAGGACCTGGTGAGATTTCTGGGGCATAGAAAAAAATGTTTGATTTTCATGCAGCTTCAGGACTGGTGTGGATTTACTGAGTGCTTGTAGCTACATGCAGCAAATGATTCTGCTAACCATGATTTAAGAAGCAATCTCACATGACACAAAAACTCTAGACCTACACAGAAATCTGAGTTGGCTTAGTCTTCCGCCTCGGCAGGGCTCCAGGTCCATGTCTCCAGTGAACTCCTGGACATTCTTCTCATTGATGCAGATTATTTCAGCAGCAAGCCTTGTCATCACATGATTGTGCTCAAAGACAGGACACAAAATTCACCTGTAGATCCCTCAAGTTGTGGAAAAAAAAACATCTTTCCCAGAAATTTACCAGACCAGGGTCTCCGGTGACTCTGCAACTTTGCTTACATTGACCGACCCATTGCTCAGTGATCTCTATTATCATCATCCTGCCTGGGAATGCATGAAAAGCTGACCATGAGCAATGAGTACTGAGGGCTCAGAGATGATATTAAGAATAAACAAGTATATTCTGTGGTGGGGTTATGGTCTCACACCCTCTCCTATTCCTGTCCCTCTGGGAAGCAGGATTGAACTACAGCAGATTTTATGGGTTGGGTGTCTCGTGGAAAGCTGAACCATGTCTAGGAAACCTTTACCCACTGGGATCAATTAGGTAGAAATATTTGGCAAAGATTTATCCAGAATGTCCAAAAGCAATGAGGCCAAAATCTATAGTTGGGAAATATTTCAAGTATTCATTCTGGTAAATGAGACCAAATCCTGAGAACATTAACTAGCATTTGAAGTGTGAAGGATGTGGTAGATTGGGTCAGGTGGTCAATAAAATGTTTTAATACGTTTTTCTTACTGACAATGTATAAGGCAGTATTTCACTTAATTCTCCTAATTTATTTAATTATCACTTAAATTCCCAAACCCAGAAATAAATAGTACAGATGACTCAGGTAACAGGTTAAAAAAAGAAACAAACAAAAACAAAACAAAACTGAGGCTTAGAAAAGTGTTCAGAGCATCCCAGTATCACATGGCCAGCAAGTCATGGAACTAAGACACAATGAGGGAACTGCTTCCACCGACCATAGCTTTAGGATCACTGCGACCATGGCCTCCCCAGTGTTCAGGATATCAAAACCACCAGAGTGCTGATGGATTTTTGTGTGGCTATTGAGTATGTTTGAAAAGTCAACCATTCTCAGGTGGTCTATTTGTTAGAGTGGATGTAAAACATCTAAAACTTTTAGCATCTATCTGGATGAAACATCTGTGATATACATCTGTCATCTGTGATATACAAATTCAGTTTTTCACGATTTATTCATTATACATCTCATTTGAAGCCCCCTCCCTCAACTCCTCCAGTTCCACCCTCCCTCCCTCTTCCCCCCATCCTCTCCCCTTAGTCCATTGAAAAGGGGAGTTCTCCTCCTCTGCCATCTGCCCATAGCTTATCAAGTCTCAAGACTGCCTGGATCCTCTTCCTTTTGGAAGAAGGGAGGGGGTATAGGGGTATGAATGGGATAGGAGTCCCATTCAAGGAGACCAACAAAGCTAAAGGATCTGAGCCCAGGGGTCCTGCAAAGACTGATGCACCAGCCAGTGACCATGCAAAGAGAGGACCTAGATCTCCTATTCAGATATGGCCAATTGGCAGCTCAGTCTCCGTGTAAATCTCCTAGTGAGGGGAACAGGGGTTTCCTCTGTCATGAATTTGGTTGCCTGCTTTTTGATCAGTTGCCCCTGGTGATGCTACCTTGACAGAACATAGAAGAAGAGGATCCAGGAAATCCTGATGAGACTTGATTTAAAAATTTTTTAAAATATTTATTTATTTATTTTATGCATGAGTGTTCTATATCTGCATGCCAGAAGCTGGCATCAGATCCCAGTATAGGTGGTTATGAACCACCATGTCATTTCTGGGAATTGAACTCAGGATTTTTAAAAGAGCAGACAGTGCTCTTAACTGCTGAACCATCTTTCCAGACTGACAAATACAATTTAAGAGAGGAAATTCTTGTTATTTCCCAGAAGTCTTAGGTATGACTGAGCAGCATCAATGGGGTGCACTGTCATTCCATCCAAAGATAGGTAAGGAGAAGTTCTACCTCATCACCAGTTGTGGCATTTGGAGGCACAGGAAAATGAACTTGCTGCTCTGAATATGAAAAGAAGATAACCTTGATCCAAAGAATGAAATGAAGCTTGTAAATGTGATCAATTTGGTCTCACTTTTAAGGTCTTACATTCATCATTGTTGCTAAAACTCACACAGTGGAGAAATTCTGGGGACAGTGGGGGCAGGACAGCCAAGGCAGGACAGTCTACAAGACAAGAACAAACATGAAATCAAGGAATGAGGGTTATGCTCCTGGCAATGAGCTAGCAGTGCTTCCAGATGACGAGGACGTTAGGTACGAAATGAAACACTCCTTCCTTGTTCTGTGGGTCAGTGGAGACAGCCAAGGCTGAGTAGTTTCCATGTTCTCAGTCATGATCAAGAGACATTGAGTGTCAGTGAACTGGGAAACTCCCAAACCCGAATGGGAATATGAGCGATCTTAAGTGATTAAATGAATATTTCCAGGTTCAAATCACAGCTTAGCTGATAATGCACTTGCTATACAAGTTCAAGGACCTGAACATGTGTTCCAGGATGAGAGAGGGAGAGAAAATACTCCCTTCCACCAATAACGTTGGTTGTAGAAGTTTCAGAGAATTCATTCCTTGGACAGCTATTCAGGGGAGATAAAGCTGACATTGGGGATATAGATTTATACCCAACATCTCAGCTGTATATAGGAAGATTCTATTCCTTCCATGTTCTCAAAGTATTGGGGCTCCATTTTCAGATTGCTCCCACTGGGGCCTTGTCAGTTTCCAAATGTCAAATGCCCCACATGGAGAACCAGAGATTCAGTGATGAGCATTGAGAATCCTCAATTCCCATGTGACATCAACACAAAGTATCAGGATATACAAAGCAGTGTATCTCCTTGATGACACAGTGTTTGCATTTCTAGAAAGCTTTAGAAGATGAGGAATGTGTACATATAATATGCAAATCATCAGATATGTACCAAATGGAGAACAAAGACTTTACTACCATTGATAACAACCAATAGTGGTCACTAACCACAACTGTCTTAAGTTTTAAAAATTTGGAACATTTTTTTCAGAAGAAAATTTACACAAATTAGAAGATTTACTCAGAAAATACTAGTCATGAACTAAAAAGATATATTTACTTAGATTTATTTACTTAGATTTTGCTCATATTTAAAAGAATAAGGTTTGGATTTAGCTTACCCTGCCTGTGGATCTCAGGGATGTTACCAATATGGTCTACTTGGCTATAACTCTTCCTGTCTTCTCAATCCTTGACATTCTCTAATGTGGGAAGAGAATAGCTCCCTGACTTCAAGCTTGACCTGTGGCTTTCAATGACTCTGGAATGTCAGGGAAAGAGACATTCTGCCAGTTTCCCATTCTGTAGATCCTCTCTCCCTGTGGGCCTCTTCCTCCCTCCATAAGGACAACAAACAAAGCATATTTTTCAATCTCTCAATCTCAGTGGGTAAAATACTCTAGGAAAAGGGGAGCCCAACTAACACCCTGGAGCCATGCTCCTAGACAAGTACATGACAGTGCTGAGCAGCACAGCCAAGCAAACAAATATGTGAGTAGGAAATAGTGCGGGAAAGTTCTCAAGTTTTCAGGGGGTTTTTGTTGCACCAAAAGGCCGAATGATACATCTATTATCTGTGTGACTTTAGAAAACCTCCTCAAGATCTCTGCACCACTGTTTTCTTGCTTCTAAAATAAAAATGACAATAGAGAATGCAATCTATATACCTGTTATGATGAGAGAAAGTGATGCTGATAAAGGGCGTTATCGGTCCTTTATACCTGTAGCAACTACTCAGTAAGTGACCACTGATTCCATCAGTCATGACCTATGCTTAGATCACAAGCTCCCTCTACCCCAGAGTCTAGGCACAGTTCCTGTTACAGAGTGGTGTTTCATGAATATTTTAAATGAGTAAATATATTTGCTAGGAATATATTTGCTAGTTAAGTACACTGGCTCTAGTTTAAAGAAATACCTATTTTCCAATGTGCAGGCCTACTGTCAATATAGATTAATTTAGATTATATCATATATATGGAGCACAAGTTGCTAGCAAATAGAAGGGGGCCATAAAAAATCAACAAAATGCTCCACAGATACGCTGAATGTTGGAAAGGATGCAAAGTTTACAATGTTTTATCTTGTGTTGAAGCAGGGTCTGCCCTAACTATTCTTGTCACTTAGATGACTGAATGCAACTTTCAGCTGCTGTCTTTGAAAACCAACATGGTACCTATCTCATAGAATTATTAAAAGGATAAAGAATGAGTGTTATGATCTGTTGGGAGTTGGTCTGGTGCTATGTATTCAAATGCTAAATACAGGCTCCCAAGATCTGGTTTCAGGCCAGACAAGGACATTCTCACATAAACCAAGTGATGTTGTGTAAACCTTGCTCCCCAATTTAAAATTGATTGGTTAATAAAAATAGCTGGAAGCCTGAAACTGGACCGAAGAAAAGTAGGTGGATCTTGGGTTCCCAGGCTTGGGGGCAGATGGGGACTATGAGGAAGAAGAGAGAGGCAGGAGAAGAAGCTGAAGAGAAAGGAGTCACCATGGGGCAGTATGGACCATGAGCACATGACTAAGAGGGCTGCTCTGATGGAGCAGAAACATTCTAGGCAGGAACAACTATCTGAAGTCATATTGGGGTACAAGTTTGGAAAATAGAGAAATAGCTTAGAGGGCTGATATCTGCCCAGCTCAAGTGCTTTAAAGCTGATTATAAATCCAAAAGGTATTTGTGTCTTTTATTCAGGAACTAAATGATTTGACATAAGGTAGAAGCCCCCAAATAGTTACGTAGAAGCAGATACATTGCTATATTGATTCTTTCAGAGGCACTCTTTGGTATGCTCCTGTCCTGTTGCTTGTTTTCTCCTCCATTCAATGTCCATCCCATTTGTTCATCTAAACAAGCATTGATCATACCAACCTGGGTCCTCCTTCTTGTATATCTTCCCTAGGTGTGTAGATTTCAGCTTGACCTTCCTATCCTATAGGTCTATATAAGTGAGTATATACCATATGTTTCTTTCTGCTTTTGGGATACCTCACTTAGGATGATTATTTCCAGGTCCCACCATTTGCCTGCGAATTTCATGATTTCCTCCTTTTTAATTGCTGAGTAGTATTCCATTGTGTAAAAATACCATAATGTCTGTATCCATAGGTGAGGGTTATAGGTGTTTATTATAGGTTTTTTTGAACTTCGAAACTTCATTGTAAAAGTTACCCTAAACAGAAGCAAACAAGAGGGAAAAGAGGAAAAACAATCTATGTCCAATGCAGCAGAGTCAAGCACGGCTCCTGGAAAGAAGCCTCACTCTTCCGAGAATGATAGTTGATCTCACTTCTGAAACTTAAGGGAGCAAGGGATTGATATGTAGGAAGAGAAGTTGACTTGAGATGCGGGAGT
>JAQQSO010003352.1:0-13626 GCA_028658305.1 Pachyuromys duprasi
ACTCTTTGCAGATGATATGATAATATACATGAGTGACCCCAAAAATTCAACCAGAGAACTCCTTCAACTGATAAACACCTTCAGTAAAGTGGCTGGATACAAAATCAACTCAAAAAAATCAGAAGCCCTCCTATACACCAAAGTCAAAGGGCAGAAAAGGAAATTAGGGAAACAACACCCTTAACAATAGCCACTAATAACATAAAGTACCTTGGGGTGACTCTAACCAAGCAAGTGAAAGACCTATATGAAAAAATTTCAAATCTCTGAAGAAAGAAATTTAAGAAGATCTTAGAAGGTGGAAAGACCTCCCGTGCTCATGGATTGGTAGGATTAACATATTGAAAATGACCATATTGCCAAAAGCAATCTACAGATTCAGTGCAATTCCCATCAAAATACCTTCACAATTCTTCACAGACCTTGAAAGAAAAATACTCAACTTCATATGGAGAAACAAAAAACCCAGAATCTCCAAAACAATCCTCTACAACAACAGTTCATCTGGATGTATCTCCGTCCCTGAACTCAAGCTATACTATAGAGCAATAGAAATAAAAACTGCATGGTATTGGCATAGAAACAGAATAATGGATCAATGGAACTAAATAGAAGACCCAGAAGTGAACCCACATATCTATGGAAACTTGATTTTTGACAAAGAAGCCAAAACCTTTCAATGGAAAAAAAGACAGCATCTTCAATAAACGGTGCTGGTCCATCTGGAAATTTGTATGCAGAAAAAATGAAAATAGATCCATATTTATCACCTTGCACAAAGCTAAAGTCCAAGTGGATCAAAGACCTCAACATAAAACCAGACACACTAAACCAGTTAGAAGAAGTGAGGAAGACCCTAGAACTCATTGGCACAGGAGACTACTTCCTGAATAGAACACCAACAGCACAGGCTCTAAGATCAACAATCAATAAATGGGACCTCATGAAACTGAAAAGCTTCTGTAAAGCAAAAGACACTGTCATCAAAACAAAATGACAGCCTACAGACTGCGAAATGATCATTACCAATCCTACTTCTGACAGAGGGCTAATATCCAGTATATATAAAGAACTCAAGAAGTTAAAAAGCAAGAAACCAAGTAATCCAATTAAAAAATGGGGTATGGAGCTAAAAAGAGAACTGACTGTAGAGGATTATAGAATGGCAGCAAAACGCTTAAAGAAATGTTCAATGTCCTTAAGCCATCAGGGAGATGCAAATCAAAATGACACTGAGATTTCAACTTAAACCCACCAGAATGGCTAAGATCAAAAACTCTAGTGACAATGCATGCTGGAGAGGTTGTAGAGAAAGAGGAACCCTCCTCCATTGCTGGTGGGAATGCAAATTTGTACAACCACTCTGGAAATCAATTTGGCACTTTCTTAGACCATTAGGAATAGTGATTCCTCAAGACCCAGCTATACCACTCTTAGGCTTATATCCAAAAGATGCTCAAGTACACAACAAGGACATTTGCTTAACTATGTTCATAGCTGCTTTATTTATAATAGCCTGAACCTGGAAACAACCCATATGTCCCTCAGTTGAGGAATGGATACAGAAATTGTGGTACTTTTACACAATGGAATACTACTCAGCAATTAAAAAGGAGGAAATCATGAAATTCGCAGGCAAATGGTGGGTCCTGGAAACGATCATCCTAAGTGAGGCATCCCCAAAGCAGAAAGAAACATATGGTATATAGTCACTTACATAGACCTATAGGATAGGAACGTCATGCTGAAATCTACACACCTAGGGAAGATATACAAGAAGGAGGACCGAGGTTGATAGGATCAATGCTCATTTAGATGAACAAATAGGATGGACATTGAATGGAGGATAAAACAAGCAACAGGACAGGAGCATACCAAAGAGGGCCTCTGAAAGAATCAATTATAGCAATATATCAAAGCAGATATTAAGACTCACAAGGAAGCCTTTGGCAGAGGGCGGGAAGTAATAATAAATATAGGGGAAGTTGGTAAGACTTGGGGAGATCAAGATATCCACAAAGACCAAACTGAGCAGGGCACAGGGGTCTTATAAGAGACAGTTTCTCCAACCAAGGACCATGTATGGCTATGGCCTAGAACCCCTGCTCAGATGTGGCCCATGGTAGCTCAGTGTCCAACTGAAGACCTTAGTAAGGGGAACAGGGACTGTTTCAGTCATGAACTCGATGGCTGGCTCTTTGACCCTCCCCTATACACACCAGGGAGTAACAGCCCAGGTAGATCCCAGGGGAGGACATGGTAGCCAGCCTTGAGGAGACAAGATGAACTGGGGTTGGATGGAAGGGGAGGAGGTCCTCCCCCGTCGGTGGACTTGGGGGGGGGGAGATGAGGGAGGGATAGGGAGAGTAAGAGGGAATGAGGGAGGGGGCTATGCCTGGGATGCAAAGTACCTAACCTGTGATTGATATAAAAATAAATAAATTACATTAAAAAAGAAACTCAAATCCTTTAGTGCGGGCTGCAGATGGGGCTTGACAAAGTTAGACAAGGCTTGACTGTCAGAGTGAAAGGGCTGATGTAGATAGGACAGAATCTGATGACTGTCAGGAGGTGACAGGGGAGATGTGGGTTGTAGTGTAAGGATGTCTTGTGTGATGAGTCTAGGTTAGCTGCCTCATCAGGGTGGTTATTTCCTTTGGAAACGATAGAATCATTTGTCCAGTGGGACCGGCAGTGGACTATTCTGATGGCTCTGGGAAGGTGGGAGGCTTCTAGCCTGGCCATAATTTGCCCTGCATTGGTTACAGATCCTCCCTTTGCTCTAAGTAACTCACACGTTCTCCAGATGGCAGCATGGGAGAGAAGAATATGAAAGGCATATTTAGAGTCTGTATAGATGTTAAGGGATTGGCCCTGGGCCATTTGGAAGGCACAGGTAAGAGCTATTAGTTTGCACTGTTGATTAGTGGTATGTGCCTCAAACACCTCAGTATCCAACACTATGGCAGAGCCTGCTTTTTGAGCTGTTTCATATACAAAGAAGCTACCTTCTGTATACCAGGTTTAGATGGCCTGAGGCAAATGTGCCCTCCTGTATGTATGAGGGGTGGGGCAATAGTTCTTCTAAAGTTTCAGTGCAAGAATGACATGGGGAGTAGTAAGAGGTAGGTCAAGGAAGGTTTGAAATATTAAGAGGTGGGTGTGGTTGGAAAGTAAGTGTAGAGTCTTATATTAGCACCACCTGGAGAGAAAGAACCCTAGAGGGAGGTATAGTTTGTAAGCCTTTATACATTAAAAGGTGAGATGGGGGATCCAAGATGGCGGCGCCAGCAGGACACTCTTTCTGACCAGCAGCACAACAGGATCTGCACAGTGACCAGCAGAGGGAGCCCTAGGCCCTAAAAAACCAGCGATTGTGTTTCCCAGGTGAGAGGAAACCCCACAGTGTAGGATTCAATCAGCTTCAAATCACCCAGCTAAACCGAAGAACATTTCTCCGGTCTGCCACTTTCTTTGTCTGGTGGAAGCCCACAGTGAGGTGAAGAGCAAGTCTGATTTCAGAGCACTCAGCTGACACACCCTGCCTTCCCCCCCCCCCAAAAAAAAGTTCTCGGGAAAAGTCCCCAGGTTGCTGCAAGCTCCCAGCTCAGGCAGCCATTCGCCGGCGAGGCGGAGCCATGCGCCTGTGCCTGCTTGTTCTACTCTCCATCCCAGATGGACTTACAGACACCCAAATACCACAAACTCAGGGAAAACATCAGTTCCAATCCTCAGGATACCCAGCTCCAGAAAAGTTTCTGGGTTCCCACAGGCCCTAAACTCTGGCCTTCTACTGCACACAGTGCAGTACTCACCTGCCACTAATTATGGCTAGAGTAATGGGGCTTACCACCCCAACCTTAGACCTACAAAAGCCTGAGAATCATTGGAGCAGCCCTCAGATACTGCTCCAAGGTGCTACCAGTTACCTCTAGCTAAAGTGACGAAACCACTGGACTCTGTGGTTCTTCATGAGGGCTGTGCCCAGCAAGTACAGCTTAACAGTAGGAGCTGCAGCTCACTAAATTCAGAGCAAGAAACCCAGCAGCAGGACAGCCCTCTCCAGGACTTTTCTTGATGAGAGGAGTCTTCCTGAACACCACAGTAACAACATAGGTACATATGCCTGAGGTGAGCTGTGAAAAGTCCAGATAAACATCACCATTCAGTTGACCATACACAAAAAGCTGAGGAGATCTCCTTCAAATCCCTGCCCACCCCAGGACACCAGCAGGCACCAGAAATTAACAGACAACACATGAGACAGCCAGATGGGTAGAGACAAGTTTAAAAGTGCAACCAACAAAAGTCAAAGCATTATGGCATCCCCAGAACCCAGGTATCCAGGAGCAAGTAGCCCTGGACACCCTAACATAAGTGAAATTTAGGAAGATGACCTTACATCTGTGCTTATGGAGAGGTTAGTGGAGAAACAAAATGTGTAGAGATTTAGAGGAAGATAAAATCAAACAGATTATGACCATCCATAAAGAAATACAGGAAGATGCAGCCAAATAGTTTGTGGCTTTCAGAGAGCAAATGATTAAATCACTGAAAGAAATAAAAGAAACAGAGGAATGTTCAAACAAACAGCTGAAGAATTGAAGGAAAACCAGGAAAATACAGTCAGACAGGTGAAGGAAATCAACAAAACGTTTCCAGATCTGAAGATAGAATTAGAAAAATTAAAGAAAACACAAACGGAGGAAATCATGGAGAGGGAGAACTTAGGAAAGAAAACAGGAACTACAGAGGTAAGCATAACTAACAGACTACAAGAGGTGGAAGAATCTCAGGTGTGGAAGATACAATGGAAGAAATTGATGTATCCATCAAAGAAAATGTTAAAACTAAAAATTCCTGACACAAGCCACCCAAGAAATCCAAGACAACATGAAAAGACAAAAATCTAAGAATAATAGGAATAAAGGAAAATATTTTCAACAAAATAATAGAAGAAAATTTCCCCAACTTAAAGGAGCGGCCTATAAGAGGCCTAGGGAACACCTGATGAATTAGACCAGAAAAGAAAATCCTCCCACCACATAATAATCAAAACAGTAAGTATACAGAACAAAGAAAAAATACTTAAAGCTGCAAGGGAAAAAGGCTAAGTAACATATAATGGCAAACCCATCAGAATCACACCTGATTTTTCAACAGAGACTATGAAAGCCAGAAGGGCCTGGATGGATATCATGCAGACCATAAGAGAACACAGATGTCAGACGAGGCTACTATACCCAGCAAAACTCTCAGTCCTCATAGGCAGAGAAAAAAATGATTTTAAAAGACAACAATCAATAAATGGGACCTCATGAAACTGAAAAGTTTCTATAAAACAAAAGAAACTGTCTTCAAAACAAAACTGCCTACAGATGGGAAAGAATCTTCACCAACCCTGTATATGGCAGAGGGCTAAAATCCAGTATATATAAAGAACTCAAGAAGTTAAACAGCAACAAATCAAGTAATCCAATTAAAAAATGGGGTACAGATCTAAACAGAGAATTCTTAGTAGAAGAATGGCAGCAAAACACTTAAAGAAATGCTCAACATCTTTAGTCATCAGGAAAATGCAAATCAAATCAACCCTGAGAATTCACCTTGCACCCATGAGGATGGCTAAGATAAAAAACTCAAGGGACAATACATGCTGGAGAGGATGTGGAGGAAGGGGAACCATCCTCCACTGCTAGTGGGAATGTAAACATATGCAACCACTTTGGAAATCAATCTGGCACTTTCTCAGTCAATTAGGAATAGTGCTTCCTCAAGATCCAGCTACGCCACTCCTAGGCATATACCCAAAAGACGCCCAAGTATTTAACAAGGACCTCTGCTCAACCATGTTTGTAGCAGCTTTATTTGCAATAGCCAGAAGCTGGAAACAACCCAGATGCCCCTCAACTGAGGAATGGATACAGAAATTGTGGTACATCTACACAGTGGAATATTACTGAGCAATAAAAAAAAAAGGAAATCATGACATTTGGAGGTAAATGGTAGGAACTTGGAAAAGATCATCCTGAGTGAGGTATCCCAGAAACAGAAAGACACAGAGGGTATATACTCACTCATAAGTGGATATTAGACTTATAGGATACGATAAACATACTAAAATCTGTACACCTAAGGAAGCTAATCAAGAAGGAGGACCCTGGGTAAGATTATTAATTGCCATTCACAAAGGCAAAGAGGATGGACATCGGAATAGGGAGGAAGACAGGAGCCTACCACAGAAGGTCCCTGAAAGTATGGTATCATACTACCCAGAATGGTATCCAGGCATATGCTGAGTCTCACAGCCAAACTTTGGGCAGAGTGCAGGGAATCTTGATGAAAGAAATGGGAGATCGCAAGCCCTGGAGAGGACAGAAGCTCTACAAGGAGAGCAACAGATCCAAAAATTTTGTGCATAGGGGTCTTTTTCCGAGACTGATAGTCCATCCAAGCACCACTCATGGAGATGTCCTGGAACCCCTGCACAGGTGTAGCCCATGACAGTTCTGTGTCCAAGTGGGTTCATAGTAATGGAGACAGGGACTGTCTCTGACAGGAACTGATTGGCCTGCTCTTTGATCATCTCCCCCTGATGGGGGAGGAGCCTTACCAGGCCACAGAGGAAGACAATGCACTCACTCCTGATGAGACATGATAGACTAAGATCAGATAGAAGGGGAGGAGGACCTCCCTTATCAGTGGACTGAGGTAGGGGCATGGGTAGGGAAGAGGGAGGGAGAATGGGATTGGAAGGGTTGAAGGGAGGGAACTACAGGGGGGATACAAAATGAATAAACTGTAATTAATAAAAATAATTAAAAATATGAGACAGATTGTGAGAAGAAAAGACAGCAAAAGGTGACCCAAAAGTTAGGTTTTTGGACTCTCAAATAAGGAGCTCCACAGCAGCTAAGGCACGAATGTGGGGTGACTATCCTCGGATTGTCAGGTATAATTTTTTATAGGTATGCTACATGTGCAAAGGTGGGTCCCAGTTGGTGACACAGGGCTCCAAGGGTGTATTCCTGTTTTTCTGTTACATAGATGGAGAAGGGAACAGTTAAGTGTGGGAGATGTAGGGCTGCAGCCTCATAAAGAGTCTGTTGGAGCCTCCAAAAGGGCTTAGTAGTGGGCTTAAGAAGGGTTTTATTCAAGGGGCCTAAGGCTGCTTCATATAAGGGGCAGACAAGAAAGGACAAGGTAGGGACCTATGACCATAATAAACAAACCATTCCCAGAAACAATAAAGTTTCTTCTTTAGTAGAGGGAATTGCAGAGACCATTTTAGGTCTTTCCTATCTAGAGTGATGCCTTTGTGGGTTGGGATTATTGTTAGTCCCAGGTAAGTGACTGCAGAGGTGGACAATTGGACCTTGGAGGATGAGACCTGGTAGCTTCTCCTGGATAGGAAGTTTAGAAGAGCAGTGGTGTTAGTATGGCTAACTCATAGGGATGGCCTGTAGAGGAGAAGGTCACCTACATATTGTATATAGATTTAGGTAGAGAAAAGGAGAGGAGATCAGATGCTAGGGCTTGGCCAAACAGGTGCAGGCTGTCCTGGAATTATTGGGGTGTGGTAAGTTGAGTAGAAACAAGTGTGTCAGGGTCAGTCCAGGTTAAGGCAAAGATATTTTGTGACTAGGTGTCCAGGAGTATAGAGAAAAATGCATCCTTGAGATCCAGAAATGAGAAATGCTGTGGGGGAGATACCTAAGGGCAGAAGACTATAGGGGTTAGCTACAAAAGGGTGGAGGGGGACAACTGCAGAACTGAGAACCCGGGGGTCTTGTACCAAGTGATAAGTTCCATTGGGCTTTGTAACTCTAAGTATAGGGGTGTTAAAAGGAAAAGAAGTGGGGTGAAGGATTTTTTTTAAAGAAGATCAGCGATAATAGGCCTAAGTCCCCTGAGACTCGAGACAGAGGCGTTTTGGACCTCCCAGACTTGGGGGTCCACTTGAGAGGCTGGTAAAGGAAGTGATGTATCACAACTCATAGGTTGGGTAGCTAAGAAAAGGAGGAGAGAGTACGCTGGTGAGCTTGGGGTCAGGGGTATGGGTGGAGTAAAAAAGATAGAGGCTCCCACTTTGCCTAAAATGTCCTTTCCCAGTAAGGGAACTGGACAGGTTGGCATCACTAAAAAGGAATGAGTCAAGGCAACACCCCTGAAAGTACAATTACGTGGTGGAGTCCAGAAAGTCTGGCAAGGCTGTCCCCCTACCCCGACAATAGAGGAACTAGAAGGAGAGGTTGGTCCCTAATACTCCATCAGGACTGAGTAAGTGGCTTCAGTGTCCACAAGGAAGGAGATGGACTGCCCCGATACCATGATAGTTACTCATGGGTTCCTGCTAGCGATGACAGTTGTCGGGTAAATCGTCCATAGCCAGGCCTAGGATATTGGCTGGAGTGTGATCTTGGAGTGATTCCCAATATCATGGGAGAAACAGTAGCATTCAATACCCCAATGTCCCTCTTGGTAGCATTTCGGATATGGTCCCTCGGTGGCTTGTGGGAGTTAGGACAAAACTGAGCCCAGTGACCTTATTGATCACATTTGAAACAGGTACTCTATGGTCCTGTGCCTTAGGAGGCAAGGGAGCCTAGGTAATCACTGAAGCCAGTTCTAAGACTTCTGCCTGTGTAGTCAAAGGTCCTTTCTCCAAGCACTTAAGTTTAGTCCTGACATTGGGGTAACTCTGGGAGAAAAAATAGGTCATCAGGAGTTGCCTACCCTCTGGACTTTCAGAGTCTAGATTAGTATGTTGTAAGAGAGCCTTTGTAAGTCACTCTAGGAATTGGAATGGGTTTTTGTTCTTGTCCTGAATGTCCTCCCAGAGCTTCTCATAATTAACTGGCTTGAGGGCAGCCTTTCGGAGATCAGCCAGGAAGAAGGTCATGAACTGATCTCTAAAATGCCTTCTGGGGTATTGTAATCCAATTGTGGATCCTGGTCAGGCATGGCCTCAGCCCCAACCAGCTGTGCTGTGTTTGTTTGATGAATCTCATCTGCATGCATTCTAGCCTGTTCCCAAACTGGGTAATAGGTTGTTATTACCTATCATATATATATATATATATGTATATATATATGATTCTTATATGTATATATATGAGAATTCTTATATATGTATATAAATCATATATATCACATATATATGATATATATCATATAATCATATATATGATCATATATATTATCATATATATTATGATATATATATATAATATAATCATATATATAATGGGTATATATAATCATATATTTATAATGGAAGGTAAGACTATAAGATTGAGTGAGATATTGAAATTCTTTATTGAATGTAGGATTAGAGGTATAGGATCCTAGTCTCTTTTCAACTAGAGAAAGTTCAGTTAATGAGAAGGGAACATGCATCCTAATTAAGCCATCCACTCTGGCCATCTCCTGCAAAAATTGAGGATGGTTTACATTGAGAAGAAGAAAAAAAAGAAGAAGAAGGGGGCTTCACTACAGAGTGAGAGCGGGTAGCGGGGGGGATGCTAATAGATGTTGGTGGGGTGAAAGTGGGTGCCAGAGTAGGATGACTTGGATGGCCTATTGCTGGGGAGGAGAGTAAGGATGCTGGAGAAGACTAAGAGGAAGAAGAGGAAGCAAAGGAGGAGGGAGAAGCCAGAGGTTGAGAATAAGCAGTAGGTTGAGAAATGTGAGGCAGAGGTTCATCCATGGGGTCAAAGGTAGAGAACTCTTGAGGTTGAGGCTTTATAGCTAGAAGAAGTAGGGTAGGAGAACAGGAAGAACAGAGAGAAAAGAGAGAATTCTTGAACATAAGATTCCTCCTTTCATTTACCAGATCCCTGACAGTAATTAAAAAGATCCCAGAAAATATTGGGATTTAATGTGTTGTTAAATATGTAGGCCAAGTTTTATTACAGAGGTGTATGAGCTAAGAGACCTTTATGTCAGGCTCCATGCATAGGGCTTTAAAATTCCCCAGAAGACATATCAGTGGGGATGCTGGAGGAACGAATGAATGGGCAGTTCCCATTGGGAGGGTAGGAGTCAGTGACCTGCTAGAGGTGTCCCAAAGGCAAGGTTTGGCTCAGCACAGTAGTATGATACTACCTTATCCAACAGCTCATCAGCGTTGGCCAGATACCAAGGGCACAGCTGCTCCTAGTAGACACATTTTGCCTAGCACTAGGATTTTCATAGACTAGTGAGAGAGGAGGGGCAAAGCTGTGTTAGCAGACGGGAAAAAAATCTCACCCAAGAGAAAAAGAAGCCCTAAATAGAGGTCAGCAAAAATGGTCAACTGTGGCCAGTGAAGGCTGTGGTGGGGGGTTCCTCCATCTCAAAAGGTACCAGGAAGTTGCTGGATGCTCAACAGTCAATCTTCCCCTACCAAGATAAATGTTTATGCTGACCAATGAAGGGAACTCACCAATCTAACCGGTGTTGCATGTAGGAGGTATTGATCTGGTTGCCAGAAAGAGGGTTTCAGGGGGTGACCCAGAGTATGTGCAAGTGGTTTCAGGTCATCCATAGGTGGTCTGTAGGTGGCCTCATACACCTGATATGCGGTTTGTCAGGTCCCTTGGGGCTGGCCATAGAGATGCCTGCTTACAGATCCCAACAAGGCCACACTCCCTGATCTTTCCAAACGGTTCCTCAACAGAGAACCAAACATTCATGTATGTGAAGCTATGAGGCCATTCTTTGTTGGGGGTCATGTAGGAGGAACAGGAAAACAGCTCTAGAACTCATGGAATGGGGCCTACTGGTTAGCAGACTCATGGTAGCTGTGTCTTTGTAAGGCATAACCCTGAGATCTATGTGTTCTGGGGACTTCATGCTATTATGGTTGCCACCACCGTCCTTCATAATATATGAGTTGTATGGAAACTCCAGGGGGTTTCTAGCCCTTCACTGGGAAGCATCACTGTTGCTCACAATAATAATGCTTGATCTCTTTCAAGAGTTGCTGCTGGAGCAGATTGATGACTTAAGTACCACCATTGAAAAGAACTTACAGATGTAGATTGCTGTCAATGGCCACTACATTTTGGAAAAATTTCAAAAAACAGATTGTTTAGCAAGGTTAGGCCAAAAATGTTTTTACTAGAGGCTCTGACATAGAAAATCTTAGGGAAAATAGACTTTTTTAGCAAGATTAGGTTATAAAGATGTTTTTGCTAGTGGCTCTGATGTAAAAATTTTACAGAACAATTTGAAGTTAAGAAAAGCACACTTGGATCCAAGATGGCTGCCATGAAAGGACACTGTGTCTGAGGAGTAGGACAGCAGAAACAACACAGTGACCAGGAGACTGAACTTTGGGACCTAAAACGCTAGCATTTGTGATGGCCAGGTGAGTGGAACTCCTATGGTGAGAAAATCAAGTGGGAAAACCCTAGGGACACCCAGGTATTCCCCGGAAAAATCTCTGGGTGACCTGCGGCTCACAGCTTTGATCTGAATGAGTAGCTGCACTGGGCGCCCACATCCGCCATAATAGACTGGATCACACAGTCTCCCTGGAAGTCTGAGGAGGAACCGGGTACCGTTTTCACTGACCTGCACACTGCGGCGCACACTGCACGCGCCCACCAGCAAAAACCTAAGTCCATGTGTGAGTCCGCGGGCAAATCCGGGAAGGGCCCGGGTCCTGCTTCAACCCACAGGTGTACGGCAGGCCCACTCCGATAGCCAGAACCACCTCAGACTGAGAGAGTTGGGGGACCATTTTGACCAGAGTGCCAACTGCCGGCAAACACTGCTCGGGTCCGCCAGCAAAAACCTCAGTCCCTGTGTGTGTGTCCACAGGCCAGACAAAGAAGGCCTTGGGCATCATTTCAGACAGGCCTGCATACAGCGGGTGCACACCGCTCGGTAATGCCTGCAACCAACCCAAACCCACTGTGTGTGCCCAAAATATCATCTCAGACCGTGGTACACAGCCCCTGGCCCAGAAGGGGGCGCCAAATCTCCAGTACAGTGGAGAGCCCTTAAAGAGCAAGCCCAGGGCAGAGCACACAACCCCCCGGATGACATCTCAAACCAGAACCCTCAGACTCTAGCACAGACTGAGGAGTAAAGCCTCCAGACCACAGGGGTGACAAGCATGCAGTGCTCACAGCTTCTAGCACACAGAGCCCACAACAGAGTTCAACTGAGACAACAACACAGACTAACAAACCACTGGAAATTCCTGATCTTCTTGAAGAATATTCCTGACACATGAGATTGACAGATTCAGACTGAAGTACAGCCTTAAAGCACAAACAGCTCCCTGATTATATATAAACAAACGCCCAGAAATTGGCGAAAGAAGTCACCCAACAAAAATCAGGAAACCATGGCCCCACCAGAAACACCCAAAAGCAATGGAGATTTTAATTCAGCAGAGACAGAGGAAAATTATGTTAAAGCTTTGATTATGCAGATATTGGAGGAAAAAGAAGAAAGACAAAAAGAGGAAATGAACAAGGCCCTCACAGAAATGGAGAAGAAATTAACTGCCCACATAGAAGAACAATCAAAGATAGAGAGGAAACAACCAAAATAGGAGACACAGTAAATCAGTTGAAGGAAACCGTACAAAGCATAAAAACGGAATTAGAATCTATAAAGAAGACACAAAGGGAGAAGAACCTGGAACGGGAGAACTTAGAGAAAAGATCAGGAACCACAAAGGTAAGCATCACCAATAGAATACAAGAGACGGAAGAGAGAATCCCGGGAGCAGAGTATACGCTGGCTGAAATGGATTCCTCACTCAAGGAAAATAGAAAATCAGAAAAATCCCTAGCACAAAACATCCAAGAAATTAAGGATGCCATGAAAAGACGAAACCTAAGAATAATTGGAATAGATGAAAAAGAAGACTCCAGACTCCAAGGACCAGAAAATATTTTTAAGAAAATCATAGAAGAAAATTTTCCTAACTTAAAAAACGAAATGTCTGTAAACATAAAAGAAGACTACAGAACACCAAATAGACTACACCAGAAAAGAGATACCTCTTGTCACATCATAGTCAAAACACTAAACCTACAAAACAAAGAAAAAATATTAAAGGCAGCAAGAGAAAAGGGTCAACTAAATATGAAGTTAGAATGATCAGACTCACACCACACTTCTCATCAGGAACTATGAAAGCCAGAAGGGCTTGGGCAGAAGTCATGCAGTCTTTAAGGGAACACAGATGCCAACCAAAACTACTATACCCAGCAAAGGTTTCAATCAACATAGATGGAGAAAACAAAATTTTCCATGACAAAACAAAATTCATGCAATACCTGCACAGCAAACCAGCCCTACAGAAGGTACTAGAAGGAAAACTTCAGCCCAACGGAAACAACTACACCAAAGAAAATATAGGATACAGATAATTTCCCAATGAAAACAACAACAAAAAAGCAATAAATCACAGTAAGAACACCAACTCCACAATAAAAGGAAATAACAGTCATTGGTCACTATTATCTATCAACATCAATGGACTCAACTCTCCAATAAAATGACACAGATTAACAGAATGGCTGCGGAAACAGGATCTTACATTCTGCTGCATCCAAGAAAGGCACCTATGCAACAAAGATAAACACTACCTCAGACTAAAGGGCTGGAAAACCATTTTCC
>JAQQSO010003354.1:0-13625 GCA_028658305.1 Pachyuromys duprasi
CTTGTGTATCTTCCCTAGGTGTGTAGATTTCAGCCTTCCTATCCTATAGGTCTATATAAGTGAGTATATACCATATGTTTCTTTCTGCTTTTGGGATACCTCACTTAGGATGATCGTTTCCAGGTCCCACCATTTGCCTGCGAATTTCATGCTTTCCTCCTTTTTAATTGCTGAGTAGTATTATTCCATTGTGTAAAAGTACCACAATTTCTGTATCCATTCCTCAACTGAGGGACATCTGGGTTGTTTCCAGATTCTGGCTATTACAAATAAAGCAGCTATGAACACAGTTGAGCAAATTGCTTTTTTTTTTAAGCAAAAGTGCCAAATTGCTTTCTTAGACAATTAGGAATAGTGATTCCTCAAGACCCAGCTATACCACTCTTAGGCATATATCCAAGAGATGCTCAAGTACAAAACAAGGATATTTGCTCAACCATGTTCACAGCAACTTGTTCATAGCAAGTCCCTGTTGGTGGACTTGGAGGGGGCAGGAAGGAGATGAGGGAGGGTTGGGAAGGGTGGGAGGGAATGAGGGAGGGGTCTACGCATGGGATGCAAAAAACCTAACCTGTGATTGATATAAAAATAAATAAATTTAAAAAAAGAAAGCGCCAAATTGAATTCCACAGTGGTTGTATTCTTATTATGCTATAAGCAACTCTCCTGTAGCTATAAAGAAAAACAGCTTGCAGAAGTGTCCTTCACTTTGAGGAAAACAGACACTTCTAAACTATGATCTGTTTGGGAAGAAACTGAAGAATAATTACATTAAGCTCAGGTTTGTTCCATTTTCCAGTCCTTCCTTCATGTATCTGGATGCTAAAGCTAACCAGAAGCCATAGGGTAAGGGAGGAAGTTGATGCAATCCGTGAAGCATAGAGCATATAGAAGAGGGAAGATAGTGAAGAGCCAAACAGAATATTCACCATATCCATTTAAAACAATGGTAAATGTAGTCATATGGTAGTATTGTCATAGTAAATTAAATCAAAAAGCTTGGGTAAGGCAAAATTTTGCAAAGAATGTATAAATCAGGATTGGGGAAGGATTATAGGTATAATTATTAGATTTTTGTCCATTCTTCAGCCCCAAACTCACTGCCATTGTTAAATAGTGTCTAATTAGAAAACCCATTTATAACAATGTCTAGAGGGGCTCTGTAACTTTGACCATTAGTAATAATATAAAAGGATGATAGAATATATTTGATTTAAAAGCAACCATGAACATTTAAATCTACAATATGACATAATTATTTGCAAACACTATAATTTAAATAAAATGAGCTCAGCAATTTTTAAGTTTGCAGATCAAGGAACAGGTGAAAACTTTAATGGTCTTTCATCTGCTAAGATCTAGATTTCTCTTCATGTGTGAGACATTCTGTTAGTTAGAATGCCTCATTTGTTGGCATTTGAATAGAAGTACAAATTAACTATGCATTTAAAACTACAGCTTTTTTCTCCTTTATGCAATAGTGGTATGATACTATAACTCTGAATGGTTATACAGAGATTCATTCTGCTTTTATTTTTTGTTCTCTTGTTCTCCTTTAAGTAACTTAAGATGGCTGACCACATATTTATGTTCCAGGTACCATCATGAAGATGTAGGAGGCAGGAACGGTACATACTCTCCTCTTTTAATAGGCAAGGCCTAAAGTTTGCACACATAGCTTCTCTTTGAATTTTATTGGCTGGCACTTGATCACATGACCATTCAAAGAGCAGAAGAGGCTTAGATATCCAGTTCTCCAGTGGGTAGCCATAATCAGCATAAAACTGTATTACATGGTCAATGGGGAGAGTTGACAGAGGGTTCCTGTAGTTTTACTGTGGGTCATTTGCCACTTTGTCCACACATCTGTTAGACTTGGGAAGTTTTTTGTATCAGAATTCTTGCTTATTTATCTAATATCTACTTATTTATCAAAAAATGTTCAATATCTGCCACAAATGTTTTTAAATTTTATCTGTAAATTGCTAAGGAAATTCTAGGTTAAAAATAATCTTACCAATATATTATAACAGTTTCACCATCTGGGGACCAGACATTCACACACACAGAGACACACACACACACAGACACACAGACACACACACACACACAGAAGGGCCATTCTTATTTAAACCATTATATTTCTTCTTTTAGAAAAAGAGAGAGAGGAAAACCTAAATTTGTATGGGCTAGGAAGGTGATTCAATTTGATCCAGCAGGAGTTGAGGGGAAAAAAACAATGTATGAAAAAATTAAATCCAAACAATAGAGAATATAGTCATCACATCCCTTTTATGATGAGGATATTTGCAACCTATTCTTAGCAAGTTTAAGATACAAAATATGTTATTAATTATGGTCAGTTTGCTGTGTAATAGACAACCAGAGTTTATCCCACTAGAGGCCAAGTGTTGGTGTGATAGGAAGGCAAAGTGGGAATATAGATGCCCTTTTGTATAAATGGATAGTGCATTCTTACATTTAGAGGTCTGTTACTTCCTTCAAGAAATACATAAACATGAGAAGCTATATTTTTTTCAGGTTTTAGTGACCTTTACGGTATGGTAAGAGTTAAAATGTCATTTTAAAAATTAAGTTAAAAATTTCTCACTGGTATTTCCATAAATGCACCTTTTGTGCATCATTTTATCTTAGTATAGGCTTCTGTACTGGCTAGTTTTTTAACATCTTGAAGAAGCTACAGTCATCAGAAAGGAGAAAATGCCTACCTAAGATCAGGTAATCCAGTATGGCACATTTTAAATTAGTAATTGATGAAGGAGGAGGAGCTCAGCCCATTGTGGGTGGGGCCACCCCTGGGATGGCAATCATGGGTTCTATAAGAAAGCAGGCTGAACAAGCCATAAGAAATACCATAGTTAGGGTTTTTGTTGCTCTTCAGAGACACTATAATGACAGCAACTCATAAAGGAAAAGGTTTAATTGAGGCTTGTTTATAGCTCACAGGTTTATCTACATGGTGGGAAGCATTGCAGCACGCACACAAATACAGTGCTGGAAAAGGAGATGAGAGGTCTACAGTTGGATCTGCAGGTACCAGGAAGCACAAGGCCTGGCTTGGGCATCTGAAAATTCAAAGTCCACCTTCAGTGACACACTTCCTCCAACAAAGCCACACCTATTCCAATAAGGCCATACCTCTTAATATTGCCATTCCCTGGTGACCAAGCATTCAAATCTATGAGACTATGAACACCATTTCTATTCAAACCACCACTGTGTTCTATTCATCACCAGATGTTGTGTGGCAAAACTTTTCCTGGGGAGATAAAACATACACATCTGTTCACCCCAGATAGGTATGCAAAGGATGACCTAAGCATGGATATCAACAAAGCCCAATTTGGTGAACCAATGAGTTTCACTGTTGTCACATACAGACAGATGGGTGAGGGTTTGCTTAAAGGAACAGAAAATGCCACAAAGAGAGCTGCACCACCAAGGTCCACCATAGGATGAGTGGCAGCTCTCAAAAGTTGGGAAACTTGGAGCACACTGCACAGCTGCAGACAACTCAACAGGTTAAAAGAGTGCCCTTTCCAAGTGTTTTTCCCTAAATGTCTACTTGGCTGCTTTCTGATTTTTTTTCAGGTAGCTAATCTGGTCTTGGAATCTTCATTGCAGCTTTTCTACTCTTCAGAGTTCTTTGCAGCTCAGCTTCCTTTCATCTGAGAATGACTCTTTATTGTGGATTCTAGCAGGGAGAGACCTAGTACATCTGGTCCGTTATAGAGATAATCTCTGGATATCTATTACACAGCAAGTTGACCATAAGCAATAACATATTTTATACATCAAAACCGCTAAACGAAGATTGTAAATATCATCATCATAAAAAGTATGTGCAGAAATGAATATATCCTGATCAGAATTTGTTGTTTTGTTTTGATGATATCATTCTCATTTGGAGGTGATTAAATTGCAAAGCACTTTAAATTTAAATTATCCTGATGGTTAAGGATTTTGAAGAGTTTTCCAAATACTTATCATTTTTATTTCTTCTTTCAAGAACTATTTATTCACTTAATTTATGTTCTCATCTTCTATAAGTCCAAATTAGTTTTGGATTCTAAATATGAATCAGGTCATGTAGCATTTGTTTTTGTGAGCTTGGTTGTTGTTCCTAGTCATTATGGGTAGGGCTATTGATTGCTTTTCTCCCTTGGCAGATTGGATAGCTCCTTGTGATACTATGAGACCTAGTTCTCAAGGAAGTGGTATTCAGTTCCATTCTGGCTCAGTTCTACCAAGTCTAAGGTGTGGGTCCAAGGTGAGTGGTGTCTTCAACAAGATACCTTAAATTTCTGGGACTGTTGTCATATTTATATTGGAAGTAGTTGTATTGTTATTATTGATGGTATCTTGTGAACAAAGAAAGTTCTAATAAATTATATTGGGCTCATTATCAGAATTGTAAGAATTGGAAGAAAGATGTATAAAAAAATAATGTATGACTATTCTTGACTTTCAATTAATTTTATATCCATTAACATTTAGATGTGTATACAAATATATTTTAGCTCTGTCTTCTAGAAAATATCCTGAATATAATAATCACCCTATCTGTAAGTTGTATAGCTCCTTCTGGTACTATGACAGCTAGCACTCAGGTTCCTCAATCTCTTTGGCTGTGGTTTGTAAATATTATTTACCACTAAAATGGAAGCAGAATTACTTGAAGAATGATAGGTTCCATGTCAGAAATAGGAAATGTACAAAATGAGCCTGCAACGTTTGTCATGCAAACACCCAAGAAAGCCATCAATGAAGATTTTCAGTAGTGTCCAAAGGAACAAGACACCAATTTTAAGATGATTTCCCCAATGGCAGAAAAAGAAGACTATTTCAGTATCAGTTAAAAAATAGGAAAGAAATGAATACAGTCACTCTATAAGCTCATCATAATACTTTAGGAGCTTACTTATTACCTTTAGAAAGTGCTGTAACTCAAAAAATGGAAATATGGATTCATTTGGGGATAGGATTTAGAGAGAGAGATATTCTGATTGAGTCTACCTTAAAACTGCTATTTCACTTCCAATGAGTACAAAAGAAGAAATGCATGCATGAGCTATTGAACTAAATGTGGTCAAATAAAAGGAGGAACATGAGCAAAACAAAACAAAATTAAAACCCAAACAAATGCCACTATCTCATATGATGGTGGGTAAAAAGGGAAGTTAATTTATGTAGATAAACTTTTCACAGTATGAAAGAAAGTACAAAGTAAGACATTTACAGATTAAAACTATAGGCATTTAGTCATTACCATCCATATGTAAATTAACGCGCCACTCCTAACACACACCAACAAACCAAAAAAGAAAGGAATAAATAAATAAATAGTAAAGAAAGAAAGAGGGAAAAAGCAGCTAATGCAGGGTGGCAGTAAAAATAATTTCTACTCTTCATTTTTGTAAAGCTTTTTTTTAGCATTTGTTTATAATTATGCTTATATGTCTATATGGGAGTGCAGTTAGCCAAATAATCCAGAGGCATTAGATCCCCTGTAGCTCAAGTTACATACAGTTGTAAGCATGTTGAACTGAATTCAAGTGCTCTCTGCAAAGGCATGTCTTTTATATCATGTCTCCAGTCCCTAGTATTTATTTATTTTTTGTTTAAATTATTTTTTATTTATTACAATTTATTCACTTTGTATCGCAGCTATAGCCCCCTCCTTTGTCCCTTCCCAATTCCTCCCGCTCTCCCTAGTCACCTCCCATGCCCCTCCCCAAGTCCACTAATAGGGAAGGTCCTCCTCCCTTTCCATATGACCCTAGCCTATCAGGTCTCATCAGGAATGGCTGCAATGTCTTCCTCTCTGGCCTGGTAAGGCTGCATTCCTTCCTCTGGGGGGCGGCAGGGGGGAGGGAGGTGATCAAGGAGCCAGCCACTGAGTTTATGTCAGAGACAGCCTCTCTTCACCTAACTATGGAACCCACTTGGATACTGAGCTGTCATGGGCTACCCCTGTGCAGGGGTTCTAGGTTATCTCCATACATGGTCCTTGGTTGGAGTATCAATCTCAGAATTCTTTTAAAGAACCTAATTAGTGAATGTACATGTGCTCAAAGGTTTATTTTATACAGGTCTTTGTTGTAAAATTGGGAGAACAATTTGTCATTAGTGTCCAGTAAAAAGCAAGGAACTAGGTAGTACTATTTCTTATATTCTAGTAGCCCAAAGCTATTTTTAGAGTCAAGTAATTTAGCAGTAATAATGATTATCAGAATCAAACAGTGAATCTCCTCCTCATAGTGATAAACCAGAGCTAAGCTCATCACTTTAGTATTTTTAAACTAAATCCTGTTTATATGTTACTTTAATAACAGGCAGACCAATGATACTCAACAAAAATATAATGGTAGTCATAAATCTAATTTAAAAGATTTTAGTGCCACATTTTGAAAAATAAAAAGACAAACAGGGAGCTCATTTTCACAATATGCTCTATCAAACACAAAATATCCAAAGTATCTTTCAGTATGACATCAAATGTTAAAATTAAAATATCTTGAGGATTTCCAAGATGGAGGTGACCAGCATACACCATATCTGAGGAGCATAAGATCCAAAACTCTGAAATTAGTGAGTGGAGGGGCAGCTGAAGCTAGAACATCCATATTGAGGCTTCCTGGGTGAGAGGGGGCAACCTGTGAGCTGGGACAGTTTGGAACCAGGTCACCTGTGGATATCTCCAGGGAGTAAGAATGGAAAATATTCAACCCCCTGCACTTTCCCTTTCACCAAGCATGGGTGTACCTGCTTGGTAAGCAGGCCGGCATAGGCCTCTGCCCCAATCACTGAGACAGTTTGGCTGTGACTTCAGTGACTGCCCCAAACACAAGCCTCTTTGCTCAGTGACTGAAAAAGCATAAGCAGGCTTCCTGGGGTGGGGTGTGGTGGGGGTGGAGACTGCTGCTGGGGTTGGGCTGCAGCTGTGGCTGGATAGCTAGCCCAAGTACAAACCTCCTCATGTGCTCAGTGACTGAAACAGCACGGGCAGCCTCCCAGAGCTGCCCCTGGAGCAGGTCAATGGCTAGTACAAGCAGGAGCCTTAACAGATCCGAATACCAGGAGAACAGTACAATAGGCCTGTAAGCCACTGAGGTATTCAGGGCATCAGCTTGTGCACATTGTGCCTGCAAACAGCTCCAGCACCCACACTTCCCCCTCTCCGACCCCCCTCCATGCCCATGCTTAAGCACCACCCTTCAGGCATCTAAAAACTCTAGCCTCCCCTTTATCAAGGCATACTACCACACACACACACACACACCCATGCTTGCACATATGCACCCTTAGCTACAACTGAAGCACCAACATCCACTCTCAAACCAGTGGACATCTCTCTTTTTCTTGAAGAATACTCCATACACCAGAGATAGACCCAGTCTGAAGTTCAGACTCCAGGAACAAACAGAGAAGGTTACAGATAAGCAGATTGCTAGAGGCTGGCAAAAGAACACATCTAACAAAAATAGGACATTATGGCTTCACCAGCAACTCTCCAAATAAGTGGATATTTTAATTTATCAGAAAAATAGGAAAATGATTTTAAAGTTACACTTATCCAGTTATTAGAGGCACATAAAGAGGAAACTAACAAAGCTCTCAAAGAAACACAGGCAAATACAGTCAAACAAATAGAGACACAGGTAGAGGTACAAAGTATATAGAGAGGAACAACAAAAATTGAAGACCATCCTAGGAAGACAGGAACCCACATTCAAACAGATAAAGGAAATGGTACAGTACATGAAAACAGAATTAGAATCAATAAGAAACACAAACAGAGAAAACCCTGGAGCTGGAAAACTTAGAGAAAAGATCAGGAACCACAAAGGTAAGCATCACCAATAGAATACAAGACATGGAAGAGAGAATCTCAGGTGCTGAAGATACAATTGCAGAAATAGATACATCTCTCAAAGAAAAAATTAAATTGGAAATGTTCCAAACACAAAGTATCCAAGAAATAAAGGACACCATGAAAAGACGAAATCTAAGAATAATAGGAATACACAAATAGGAAGATTCCACCCTCCTAAGTACAGAAAATATTTTCAAGAAAATCATAGAAGAAAATTTTCCCAACTTAAAGAAATAGTTGTCCATAAACATACAAGAGGCCTACAGAACACCAAAGAGACTAGACCAGAAAAGAAACTCCTCATGTCACACAATAGTCAAAACACTAAATCTACAGAACAAAGAAAATATATTAAAAGCAGCAAGGGGAAAAGGCCAAGTAACATATGCAGGTAGACCTATCAGAATCACACCAGACTTCTCAATAGAAACTATGCAAGCCAAAAGGGCCTGGGCAAATGTTATGCAGACTCTAAGAGACCACAGATGCCAACCCAAAATACTATACATAGCAAAGCTTTCAATCAACATAGATGGAGAACAAAATATTCTATGACAAAACTAAACTTAAACAATATCTACACAGTAACCCAGACCTACAGAAGATACTAGAAGGTAAATTCCAATCCAATGAAATCAACTACACCCAAGAAAACACAGGATACAGATAACTTCACAATAAAGAATTAAAAGAAAACAAGCACTGAAACACAATAACACCACCAACTCCACAATAAAAGGAACTAACATTCATTGACTATCACTGGATTTAACTCTCCAATAAAAACACACACACTAAAACAATGATTGTGGTAACAGGATCCAATATTTTGCTGCATTGAAGAAACAAACCTCTGCAATAAAGATAAACACTACCTCAGAGTAAAGGGCTGGACAACTGTTTTTCAAGCAAACGGACCCAGAAAAGAAGCTGGGTAGCTATCATAATATCAAATAAAATGGACTTTCAATCAAAATTAATCAAAAAAGATGAGGAGGGACACTTCATTCTCATCAAAGGAAAAATCCACCAGGAGGACATCACAGTCCTGAATATCTATGCCCCAAATCCAAGAGCATCTGCTCTTGTAAATGAAATATTATTAAAGCTTAAATAACACATTGATCCTAACACCTTAATAGAAGGAGACTTCAACACTCCACTCTCACCAAGAGACAGATCATCTAGACAGAAGCTAAAAAGGGAAATAATGCCACTTGCAGAGGTGGTACTAAATCAAATGGACCTAATAGATATCTATAGAACATTTCACTCAAACACAAAAGAGTATACATTTTTTACAGCATCTCATGGAACCTTCTCAAAAATTGACCATATAGTTGGGTACCAAGCAAGCCTCAACAGATACAAGAAGATTGAAATAATCCCTTTTATTCTATCAGACCACTATGGCCTAAAGCTAGACCTCAACAACAAAAGAAATAACAAAAAGCCTACATACACATGGAAACTAAACAACTCTCTACTCAATGACAGCTGGGTCAGGGAAGAAATGAAAAATGAAATTAGAGACTTCCTAAAATTCAATGAAAATGAAGGTACAATGTACACAAACCTATAGAACACAATGAAAGTAGTGCCAAGAGGAAAGTTCATAGCACAAAGTACCTCCAGAAAGAACTTGGAGACATCTCATACAAGCAAATTAATGGCACACCTAAAAGCTGTAGGGAAAAAAGGAAGCAGACATACCCAAGAGGAGTGGATGATTGGAAATAACCATATTAAGAGATGAAATCAGTGAATCAGAAACAAAGAAAGCAATTCAAAGAATCAATGATACCAGGAGCTGGTTCTTTGTGAAAATCAACAAGATAGATAAACCCTTAGCCAAACTAACTAAAAGGCAGAGAGAAACTATCAAAATCAGCAAAATCAGAAATTAACAGGGAGACATAATGACAGACACTGAGGAAATCCAAGCAATCATTTGGTCTTGCTACAAAACCTATTTGATTTGTAATTTGAAATTTTATTTAGATTTGATTTAGATTTGAAGATCTAAATGAAATGAACAATTTTCTTGATCTACTCCATTTACCAAAATTAAATCAAGATTAGGTAAATAGATTAAATAGTCCTATATCCCCCAAGGAAATTGTCATTAAAATTCTCCCTTCCAAAAAAGGATCAGGGCCAGATGTTTTCGGGGGGAGAATTCAACCAAACCTTCAAAGAAGAGCTAACTCCAATTGTCTTTAGACCATCCTAAAGACATTACAAAAGAAAAGCAGAAGGAACATTACCAAACTCATTCTACGATGCCACAGTCACCTTGATACCTAAACAACACAAAGACCCAACAAAAAGAGAGAACTTTAGACCTATCTCTCTTACGAGCATTGAGGCAAAAATATTCCATAAATGCTTGCAAACTGAATACAAGAACAAATAAAAGATATCTTCCACCATGATCAAATAGGCTTCACCCCAGGCATTCAGGAGTGGTGCCATATATAGAAATCCGCCAATGTAATCCACAATACAAATAAACTGAACAAGAAAAATCACATGATCATGTCCTTAGATGCTGAAAAATCATTCGACAAAATCTAACACCCATTTATGTTTAAAATCTTGGAGAGATGAAGGATGTAAGGCACATACCTAAACATAGTAAAGACAATATACAGCAAACTTATAGCCAACATCAAACTAAATGGAGACAAACTTAAATCAATCCCACTGAACTAAGGGACCAGGCAAGGCCCACTCTCTATGTATCTCTTCAGCATGGTACTTGAAGTCCTAGCTAGAGCAATAAGACAACTAAAGAAGATCAAGAGATACAAATCGTGGAGGAAGAATTCAAAGTATCATTGTTTGCAGAAGATATGATAGCAAAGGTGAGTGGCACCAAAAATTCAACCAGATAACTCCTTCAGCTTATAAGCACTTTCAGCAAAGTGGCTGGATTCAAAATTAACTCAAAACAATCAGTAACCCTCCTGTATATAAAAGACAAAAGAGCTGAGAGAGAAATTAGGGAAACCCTTTACAATAGCAACCAATAACATAAAGTACCTTGGTGTAATTCTAACCAAGCATGTGAAAGACCTGTTTGGAAAAAAACAATTCAAGTCTCTCAAGAAAGAAATTGAAGATATCAGAAGATGGAAAGATCCCCCATGCTCATGGATCAGTAGGATTATCATAGTGAAAATGGCCATCCTGCCAAAAGATTCAGTGCAATTCCCATCAAAATACCAACACAATTCTTTACAGACCTTGAAAGAAAAATTCTCAAATTCATATGAAAAAAAATAACCCAGAATTGTTAAAACAATCCTGTACAACAACAGATCATCCAGATGTATATCCATCCCTGATCTCAAGCTGTACTACAAAGCAATGGGAATAAAAACTGCATGGTACTGACATAGAAACAGAATGGTGGATCAATAGAATCGAATAGAAGACCCAGAAATAAACCTACAACCTACAGATACTTGATTTTTGGCAAAGAAACCAAAACCATACACTGGAAAAAAGATGGCATCTTCAATAAATGGTTGTGGTCTAACTGAATGTCTACTTGTAGAAAAATGAAAATAGATCAATATTTATCACCCTGCACAAAACTAAACTCTAAGTCGATCAAATACCTCAACATAAAACCAGACATACTAAATCTGTTAGAAGAAAAAGTGGGAAAGAGCCTTAAATTCATTAGCACAGGAAAACTTCCTGAACAGAACACCAACAGCAGAGGCTCTAAGATCAACAATCAATAAATAGAACTTCATGAAACAGAAAATTTTCTCTAAAGCAAAGGACACTGTCAGCAGAACAAAATGACAACCTACAGATTGGGGAAAGATCTTCACTAACCCTATATCTGAAAGAGAGCTAATATCTAGAAAATTTTAAAGAACTCAAAAATTAAACAGCAAAATATTTAATAACCCAATTAAAAAATGAGGTACAGAGCTAAACAGAGAATTCTCAACAGAGTGATATTGAATGGCAGAGAAACACTTAAAGAAATGGTCAACAAACCTAGTCATTTGGGAAATGCAAATCAAAATGACCCTGAGATTTCACCTTACACCCATCAGAATGGTTAAGATCATTTTTTGTTTCTTATATCTTATTTACTTAAGACAGACTGAATTCAAAATTCTGCTTTATTTTCATCAATAATGCAGATAAATTCATCGCTATTCTTATGGCAAGTACATTTTCAGTTTTTGAGTTTTACTTTCACTCTGTCTTATTATAGATTCATTAAGCTAATAAACACTCTTATTGAAAAATTCATATGGTATATTCTGAGCATGGGCTTTCCTCCTGCAACTCTCCCCAGATCCTTCCCAATTCCTCACCCACTCCAAGTCCTTTCATTCTACCTCTGCTTTGAAACATGCAGAAAATAACAAAACAAATAAACAACAGAAACAGAAGAAACAAAAAAACACCTCCACATAAAAAACAACACACAAGCAAAATACTAGTAAGACAAAAATAATGCCCAATGAAGGCTATATGAGTCAAAAATCTACAGAAAAACTACGGAGTTTGGTTTTTGTTGGTCATCTACAGCTAGGGATTGGCCCTACCCTTAAGTGTGGTTAATACACGCAATAAGACTCTATTGGAAAAAATGTACAAGTAAGTCTGTATAAATATAGAGATAGATTAACTGAAATGTTCTCACCTGGATTGACAATGATCTCCCCGAAAGCTAAATATCATGTATCAAAACCCACAGTATCAGCCACCAGAAGACCATTTTAGTTGCTGGATAGTGTTACCTGATACATGCCCAAAACCTTAGAGGATGTTACTGCTATTTCCTTTGGTTGCCCCTGAGAAATGGAAGGAAAGTTCCTATTGGTGAAGACACCACACACTTCAAAAACAGGGCTCTGTGACACCTGAGCAGGAATTGACCCTAAACCCTCCTTCTTGAGGACTAGCTTTCATGGTAACAAGGCACCATGCAAAGTTCCAAAGGAGGGAAGCGACTAACAGTCCTACCTAGCTATAATGGCTATGAAGCACAACAGCAAAATGTATGGCATAACTCTAAATGTACTATAGATACACATATACCTTGGTGGTAACCAACAGTTCTATAATTAGCTCAACAAGAAAATGAAAAAAAAAATCCTTTCCTGGTACTGGAACTACCAAGAGCTGGTGAAATCATGGAATTTGGGGGAGAACCTACAACAGCCAGTTTACTTAATAGGCATAATCCTTAACTATACTCTTAATATTTGCCATTATATCTTCAGGCAACTGTAATACTCAAACTCCCATCAAGGAAACTTCTCTTTGCAAGAGACAGAGACTGTTGCAGAAAACTGTAACCAATCTAAATGCAGAGTTGTAGAGCCATGTTCTAGTGGATACATTAGAAAACAACTCTCACATTTAAAGCTCAGGAAACATTTCAGAAGAGGGGTTGGAAAGATTATAAAAGCCAGAGAACCAGTAAGTATCCTATGAGACTGTGTCTCCTAACAGCTTCAGAAGTTATACCTATAAAGTTTTATTAACATGACCTGAACAAGGACAGTGATAATAGACATTTCAGAGCATATGGGAGAAACCCATGAGGCCTTAACCTTTTTTTAAAATTTATTTATTTTTATATCAATCACAGGTTAGGTACTTTGCATCCCAGGCGCAGCCTCCTCCCTCATTCCCTCCCACCCTCCCACTCCCTCCCTCATCTCCCTCCTCCCCGCCCCCTCCAAGT